>VOPJ01001770.1:0-48683 GCA_014673585.1 Semibalanus balanoides | reverse complement strand
GTGTCTGTTTCTTCCACCTTCTTGCTGGTGCTTCTTCCTGGTTCGTTGTTCCGTACCTACTTTTTGCCTTTTTTCTTGTTGGCACTATTCTCTCGTCCTGGCGAACAACGGACCAGTCCACCACGGCGAGACATATTGCTCATGTTTTGAGCCCTATGCTTCTTAGTCTCAGTTGGACGCCTCACTTGAGCTGTAGGTAATTGGGTCACTGCTGCCTGTTGCTCATTTACTTGAATAAACTAAACTAAACTAAACTAAACTGATTTATCACTCACTAAGCGCCAAGCGGGCAAAGTCAACAGTAACAACACACTATTTTCCTTTGGCAACGGCGCTTTACAGGTACTCGTCAACTCACCTTTGCACTAATGAGAAGAGACTCAGTCTAGTGACACAGATTCCTGCAGGAGAATACGGTGTTTTCCCGCGGAATTCATACGCATTCTCAGTTCTCACTCCCCGAGGCACTCCTCAGCTGCAGTATATGTCGCAGTTTCAGTACGTGTGTCAGTCAGTGACCAGTCTGATCGGTTGCTTTTTTGGCTGATGTCCAGCCGGCTAGGGTTGAATCATCCGGCAGACAAGGACGCGACGTGCTGAAGATAAGTGAAGTCACGAGCTCAGGTGACGTCACGGAGCTCCAAAGACGCAGGAACCGAGAGGGCAGTGTGGGGGGGGGGCAGCCGCCCCACAACATTTTTAGATTTTAACATTACGCCTATCCTATATGGACGTTGCATGGAAAGAATCGACTTCAAAATGCCTCCCGCCCCCTCTCTGCCAACTTTCGGAAGGTTCCGGCGCCCCTGCGGAGCTCAGTGACGTGACGTCGTGGGGAAAACTGCGTTCCTTCTGCCACCGTTTATATTCATTTCGCACTGGTTGAGCTCTCTATAAGTTTTTGGTAGCTGCTGCCTCATGCCTGCTGCTCCTGTGACTGTTGTAGTTGCCGACTGCTGTATCCCTCAGTATTTCACATTAACCCTGCAGCCAGATCATGTTCGGGCACATGCGTGCTCGGTTCATTGACAGCGCATGACGCGCAGTTTCGGCGCTCCATTGTTCCACAGAGACACAAAGTCTGTCACAGCGACCCGGTAGAACACCGCCACCATTCGGTGCACGCCAGCCCTGACCTCTGTAGCTGATTGCGACGGCAGCTTTCAGGGGCCTATAGTCACTCTGATGGCAGCGCTGCCGTGGTCAGCGATAGGAGGGAGCATGACCTCAGTCATCTCTCACTGAGTCACTGTCTCACTGCCAGTTGAGCTGACTCAGCTCTGGGGTTACACCATAATTCCCCCGATCCAGAAAACTCGCCCGCTATGTCATTGCTTATGAGTGCGATAGCTCTGGTCGGGGCCGATCGGGGCTGGAGGCGGCGCTGGTCTGACGTGAGCCAGGGAAGTGACGCAGGAGGCTGCGCGCGCCGCCGGCGGTCGTGGTGTCTGGAGGCTTCAGGCGAGGTTTGGTATTTCGCCGTCCTCGCTGACGACCTGTCCCTTCCCGCACCGGCGCGGGGTCTCGCTGGAGAGTGGAAAGGAACGGCCGCCGACCGTACCGACGCGTGAGGCTGAGAGCACAATGGCAGAAAAATGGACTGTATTGTATTGTATTTACTGGAAACTGCCCGTGGGTGATTATGAGCTAAATAAACAAATAAACAAATTGCTATCGGCCAAGTGCACAGGGTGCGCGGAAAGTCCTGGCGCTTTTCAACATTTTCGCAAACAAATGTAACTGGCTCATATATATTCAACAACAGGCTAAAACAGTGACAGGGAACGACAAGCCACATCCTTTCGCCAATCGCTCACTCGATGAGACGCCGTGGGCGGCGATGACGGCCTCGACGCGAGAGCGGAAGCCCTAGCAGGTTTTGATGATGTAGGCCACCTCCTGCGCCTCCCACGCCGCCATGATGCGCGCCTTGAGCGACTTCCAGGTTTGGATGAGAAGTGGCCTGGACCTCCTTCCAGCAGAACGCTTCCATATACGCGTAAGTCGAGCTGAGCGGGTTGAGATCGGGCGTCTGAGGTGGTCTTCCGCCAGAAGTGATCCGGCCCGCCGAGCTCGTCTGGGCAGCTTTGGCTTGGATGGCGGCGGCGTTGTGGGCGGGCGCTCTTGTCCTGTTGGAAGAGCAAAAGACCTTCCGGGTAGGTCGCCTTGATCCAAGGGATGACGTGCGTGTCCAGGAGTCCCTCGTAGTCCTTCCTGTTGATCTTCTTGCTGGCGTTGACGAAGATGATGGGAACTTTCTGCCCGTCGGACCCCACCACACCCAGGATCACCACCTTCTGTGGGTGCTTGTTCACAGGGTTGAACCGAATCTGGGGGTCCACTTCGTGAACAGGCTTGGCGGACAGGTAGAGAAAGTTTCTCCGGTGCAGCTGGGCGTCCACGTGGAACATCTTCTCATCGGAGAAGATCCAAACGAAGCCTTCCCGGCCGGACCCGGCCGCCGCGCGCAGGCAGCCAGCAACAAGCTGCCGCTTTGCCTGTTTATTTGTGACTGAACGCGATTCAAAGGTCATATATGCCCGCCCCCCAGCTAGCCGGGTCGACGAGGGTCACGACTGCGGCCATTGGCAGAATGGCGACCAATCACAGCGCTTGCTGGCAAGCATGCCAGAAAAGCGTCAGGACTTTCCGCGCACCCTGTATATCTTATATGCGTAACATTATGCGCTTTCGATTAGTTGTGCACTTATGTAGTATAATCCAGCATACCACAGTTGTGCACTTGAACAGAGCTGCGGCTGCGGGACACAGCTGGGCGTGACGTGTCAGTGGAGCTCCCAGCGCGCCGCAGAGGTTCCGCCGCAGGTCCATCTGCTGCGCACCGCACCGGCACCGAAAATACACCGGCCAGCCCTGGAATGTAGCCGGGCACGCGCCGACCGGGTCACACTTTGATCCCGCCGGCGCCAACACTTCAGACGAACACAGCCGAGCCGCGTGTTAACAGAAACACGGCAGAAGACCGTGTATTAAATAGAGGCACAGCAGAACGCCGCGTGTTTAACAGAAACACGGCAGAAGACCGTGTATTAAATAGAGGCACAGCCGAGCCGCGTGTTAACAGAAACACGGCAGAAGACCGTGTGTTAAATAGAGACACAGCCGAGCCGCGTGTTAACAGAAACACGGCAGAAGACCGTGTGTTAAATAGAGACACAGCAGAACGCCGCGTGTTAACAGAAACACGGCAGAAGACCGTGTGTTAAATAGAGACACAGCAGAATGCCGCGTGTTAACAGAAACACGGCAGAAGACCGTGTGTTAAATAGAGACACAACAGAAACGCGCGTGTTAAGCAGAAAACACGCAGAAGACGTGTAATAGAGGACACAGCAGAATGCCGCGGTGTTTAACAGAAAACACGGCAGAAGACGTGTGGCGTTAAAATAGAGACACAGCAGAACGCCGCGTGTAACAGAACACGCAGAGCACCGTTGTTAAATAGAGACACAGCAGAATGCCGCGTGTTAACAGAAACACGGCAGAAGACCGTGTGTTAAATAGAGACACAGCAGAATGCCGCGTGTTTAACAGAAACGCGACATAAGCCCGTGTGTTTAACATAAACACGGCATAAGGTAGCCGAGGCGTATCGGGAAGGAAATGATGGATAATGGTGACCAGAGGTCGCTAAGTCATTTTAAATTGTGCTTAATTGGGTGGCCATGAGTGCTGAGTCAGATTCGACGTGCTTCAATGCCCACTAAACTCCAACCACGGACAGCCGACTCATTGGGATTCCTGACCTCCAGCGGGGCTGGTGAGATGATGGCTTCTGAACTCTTAGTCGGGTTTGTTTTCCCGGCTCTGCGTTGCGTAGTTTGCTGACTCATCTTTGCGACAGGGAGCACGCGGAACCTTGCGCGGTTCCCGGACGTCCGGTAGAGATAGAGAGCCCCGCTGCGCCGCCGGCACCGCTCTAAGAACGGTCTGTCGGGCTGGGGTACTCCGCCGGACCCTGTGCTCGTGTTTGTCTGTGAGGGAAGGACGGCAGCGTGGAGCTCCGGACGGGCAGCTGCGCCGGGAGCTGACCCTCACGGTGACCTCTGTGTCCAGAGCCGTGCCGCCGGCGCCGCGCCGTCTCTCCGGCCGTCTCCTATCGTGTGGTGATCAGTGGCCGGACAGTGTTTATAGTGCACCCGGACAGGCGTGGCGCGGCCCAGGAGGCCCACACAGACCGGCGGCAGGTCAGAGGGAGTCGGTACCGTCCCGCGCGGCGCGTACTCGGATTCCAGTCTGGAGACGCAGTCCCGCCCCGCGGCAGTGCCAGTGGATCACGCTTGGATAGCAGAGGTGTACTGCACATCGAGCTGACGCCTGTGGAGTGTGGATAGATTCGACACTGACGACCAAGTTGTGACGGTAAGGGTTCGTTCCAGTGTCGGTCATAAGGGTTCGCGGTCCAGTGTTGGGTTCGGTCCAGTATTGGTGAGAAGGGTCCGGTCCCAGTGCTGGTGGAAGGCGTCCAGTGCTGGTGAGAAGGCTCTTCAGTGTTGGTGAGAAGGTCCGGTCACATGTTGGTGAGAAGGCCGGTCCAGTTGTCGGTGAGAAGGCTTCTCATGTTTGAGAAGGGGTCCAGTGTTGTGGAAGGTCCGGTCCAGTGCTGGTAGAAGGCCGTTCAGTGTGTGAGAAGGTCCGGTCCATGTTGGTGAGAAGGGTCCGTCCAGTGCGAGTGAGAAGGGGCTCGTTCCAGTGGTGAGAGGGTCCGTTCCGAGTGCTTGGTGAGAAGGTCCGTCCAGTGCTGCGTTGAGAAGGCTCGTTCCATTTGGGAGAGGGTCGGTCCAGTGTGGTGAGAAGGGTCCGGTCCAGTGCGGTGAGAAGGCCTTCCATGTTGGTGAGAAGGGTCCTCCAGTGCTGATGGAAGGTCCGGATCCAGTGCTTGAGAAGGCTCTTCCAGGTTGTGAGAAGGGTCGGTCCAGTGTTGGTGAGAAGGTCCGTCCACGTGCTGGTGAGAAGGGTCCGGTCCGAGTGCTGTGAAAGGCTCTCCATGTTTGGAGAAGGTCCGTACAGCTGGTGAGAAGGGTCCGTCCAGTGCTGTGAGAAGGGTCCGTTCCAGTCTTGTGAGAAGGGTCGTCCAGTGTGGGTGAGAGAGGTCTGTCTAGTCTGGTGAAAGAGGTCCGGGCCAGTGCTGGTGAGAAGGGTCTGTCCAGTGTTGGTGAGCAAGGTCCGCCAGTGTCGTGAGAAGGCTCGTTCCAGTGTGGTGAGAAGGTCCGATTCAGTGCTGGTGAGAAAGTCGTCCAGTCTGGTGAGAAGGGCTCGTTCCAGTGTTGTGAGAAGGGTCCGGTCATGCTGTGAAAGGGTAGTCCAGTGCTGGTGAAGAAAGGGGTCTGTCCATTTGGTTGAGAAGGGTCCGACCAGTGGCTGGTGAGAAGGTCCCAGGTCCAGGTCGGTTTAGAAGGGCTCGTTCCAGTGTTGTGAGAAGGGTCCGTCAGCGTTTGGGTAGAAGGGCTACCGTTCCATGTTGGTGAGAAGGGTCGGTCATGTCGGTGAGACAGGGCTCGTTCCAGTGTTGGTGAGAAGGTCCGGTCCAGCTGGTGAGAAGGTCGGTCCACTGCTGAGTGGAGAAGGTCCGGTCCAGTGCTGGTGAGAAGGTTCTGGTTGCCGAGTGTTGGTGAGAAGGTCCGGTCCCAGTGCTAGTGAGAAGGGTTGTCCCAGTGTTGGTGAGAAGTGTCCGGTCCAGTGTTGGTGAGGAAGGTCTGGTCATGCTGTTGAGAAGGGTCGGTCCAGGTGGTGAGAAGGGTTCCCGGTCCAGTGTTGTTGAGAAGGTCTGGTCAGTGTTGGTGAAGAAGGTCCGGTCCAGTGTGAGAGAGGTCTGGTACCAGTGTGGTGGAGAAGTGCTGTTCCTGTGCGATGACCGTACGGGACCGTTCCAGAGCTATCTATATTCAGTCGTGTTAAGGAGCCGTTCCAGTGCTGATAAAATTAGGGTCCGTTCCAGTGTGCGGCCGCCTGGCGAGGTCGGAGCGGTATCGGCACGTGCCGTTTTACGGCAGTGACCCACTGATTCATGGCCTGGGTGCGGGCCGCCTGCGAGATTCGACGATCGCTCACGTGCGTCTACTGCATGACCACTGACCATGGCCTGGGTCGCGGGGCCGCCTGCGGGTCACTCGGTGCGCGGAGTACGGAGCCCGCGTTGTTGCGTCTCTCTGACGGACTGGAAATGTGCTGAGTCGGTTGCCGGCGCTGATAAATCTGCCAGCAGTGACACACACAGGAGATTGAAGTGAACAACAATTGCGGTATACGTGCCCCGAACAAAGACAGCTGCTCGGCTTGTGGCTAAGTCGCGACGGCAATTTAGCGAAATACATGAGTTATAATTCAGTCACTTACTGCCTTTCAAATGTCGGTTTACAAACGCTTAACTACGGAGTCCCGGCATTCATAACACGATTATTAGAGTAAGAAAAAAGTTGGAAAAATACAAAATGTAACCTGATTTATATCAAAGCAACGAAGCTAATTGGGAAGAAGCCGGTGCATTGATCCTGTCTCTTTTTAATTATGTCATCACATCCCTGAAAGTTAATTACCATGATACACGGTTTGGTGTAATTTGTTGTTTAGTTCTTTTATAATTAAATTCTGAATATAACTTTCTATTCAACCACTTATATATATTATTATAGATATATATATATATTATATTAATATATAGATATATAATATAATTATATATTATTTAATTTTAATTTGTTTGTGTTAAATATATATAATATTAGATATATATAGATTTAATAATATATACAATACATAAATAAATTATATAATATGTTATAATATATATATATATATATATATATCAAATATTATATGTGTGCTTTTGTCATATATTGTGACCTTCTTAGAACTTAAATTATCGTTCTTTAATGGAACCGATAATTTAAGTTCTTAAAAAGGTCCGCAAATATGCCACAAGCATAATGCAAATTTAACCATTTTAAGTTATATGAATTACACTGATTCGTGTTCATTTTACAGACGGAACAAACCGAAGTTGTAATCCGGCTCTAAGTTCCTGCTAAAGAGCCGATTTCTGCTGGAGCTGAAATTCAGCGACGTTCTCTGGCCTGATATAACTGGCAGATAAATCACTCAGACGGCGTCCTCATCATCTGACGGCGTCCTCATCATCTGACGGCGTCCTCATCATCTGACGGCGTCCTCATCATTTGACGTCACACGACCCCTCCAGCTGCAGGTGAGCCGAACTCTACTGTGATCTTCCTCTTAGCCTGTAGAGATCCGTATGGCTTGAAATGTATTAAAAGGGTTAACACACACCATTCTTAATTTGAGCATGTGTTGAACAAAGGGATGATCAGAACCGAAGGCCGGTTTGCATCTCCCGCCGCCCGGGAGTGCCTCCAGCCGAGCCAGGCCACGCGGCCGCCTGTGGACTGTCGTCACACAGCTGGTGGTGTGAGCAGCACTGATTCGCAGCAGCAGCCGTGTGTGAGCGGCAGGCCCCGCAGCTGTGCTGTGCGCGTGTCCGCCGTGCCCTGCCCTGCCCTGTGCCGCCGCCGCGTCTGACTCACACGCTGAGCAGCGGCCGTGACTCAGCGGCGAGCGCTGCTGGACTGGGTAGTGGGTTCGGGGGACGGACCGCTGCCAAACGAGCCGGTTCCGCTCCGCCACGCTGCCACTCCGGTCACACCCGCTGGTCACAGCCGCTGGCGGCAGGCGACACACGTGACATATGCCTGCTGCTACTGCACACACTCACAGGGCACTCACATTACAGTGCTTTCCGCCCGGTGCACTGTACTTTGTCTGCAGCTAACACAGACTGAGCAACTATAATGGACATATTATTAAGCGCGCGCTGTTTACATGACATACATGGCTTGTATGCACTGGCGGATCCAGAACCTGGGCATGGGGGGGCTAAATTTCAAAACGTTTTCCATCAAATTCGAAAAATCTCATCGATTTGGCTTCCTTGTACCTAAACTGAACGGTTTAAACAAATATGCCTTTGTTAAAGTTTATTAGATTCCTCTACAGTGGAATATATTGCAAATTTGTCAATTTCAGGCATGATGGGGGGGGGGGCTAACGCCCGCTGCCACCCCGCCCCTGGATCCGCTAGTGGCTTGTATGCACACACGATTGTGGTAATATTTCTGTGGATAATGCCGAAAAAAGGAAGCAGCTGCGATAGCAATACCGTAGCCGCAATGACGTAAACATCTCTATTCCTATCTGCTATCTGCCCTGTCCTGGTAGACGGTAGTGGTTAGCGGTCATCAGCAGTGCCCACCGGATGCCCTCAGGAGCCTCTCTGCGCCGCCGAGACACCGCCGCCGCGCCACCATGAACGAGTGGGTGAAAAGGATCCGCTCCACGGTCCGCTCGGTGGTGGACGGAAAACGGAAGAAGAGCGCCGTCTCGCCGTCATCGGCCGATCACAAACACAACACTGCCACCGTGAGTGTGAGGTCCTGCTGAACTGTCTGCTCCGACAAGAGTCTGATTAATGCATAGTCAAACGGAATGAATGCTCAATGCGGACTAGCGACAGTGGTGAACAATAAGTACATGACTGTTATGATTTATTTGTGACTGGGTTTGTAGAAGCAAAAGCTGTCAGCTATATTTCAGACGTCAGTTCACACGTCAGCTTGGATGGCCATGTCATCTGGTTTTGAACCATGTGTGATGTGGCCTGTACCGTTTCCCTTGTCCTCGCCACAGTGACCTGATCAGTGTTGTATGTACCTTACTCTTCGTCACTGGTCAGTGTGCCCTCCCTCTCATCTCTGCCCCGAGTTTGACCCTGTTCTGTACATTCCAGGGCCGTCCCCACACGATCGCCACCACAGAGCTGGAGCTGCCCCCGGTGCAGCCTCCTCAGCTGCCGGGTCTGACGAAGCAGAGGGCTCGCGGCCCGCCCCGGCGGCGGCCCTCCCCGCGACCCAGCCAGCAGAGCAGCAGTCAGCAGCGCACCGTCTCCTGTCCGCCAGCTGACTCGGACCCCGCCAGGTTCGCCTGGGGCCGCGACCCGTCCATCGACCCCGCGCTCTTCTTCAGTGACGTGGTGGGCCGCAGCATGGGGGACGCACGCAGCTCGAACGGCTCGGTCTGGACCGCAGACAGACGGCTCGGCAGTATCGTGGAGAGCGATGGAGGGCGGGGATCCTGAGGGAGAGGGTGGGGAGGAGGAGGGAAGGCAGGGGTCTGAGGGGGACGGTGTAAAGGAGGGAGGGCATGGGTCAGCGGGGGATGCTGGAAAGGAGGGAGAGCAGGGGTCAGCAGGGGATGCTGGAAAGGAGGGAAGGCAGGGGTCAGCGGGGGATGCTGGAAAGGAGGGAAGGCAGGGGTCTGAGGGAGATGGTGGGGAGAAGGGAGCGCGGGGTCTCGTAGGAATGCGAAGAGGAGGAAGAAATGGGGTCTCAGGGGAAAGTGGGAGGAGGAAGAGCGATCTTGACGGGGGTGTAGAACGATTCAAAAAGGGTCGGATAGCGTGGGCGCAGGTTCACGGGTAGACAGACTGTCTGCGGACGCTCAGAGGTTTCCGGGGATTGAGGACCTCAGAGGGTTCCGGGGATTGGGAAGTCACGAGGGGTTCGGAGGATCGAGGAGTCAGAGGGTTCGAGGATCTGAGGACGCTCAGAGGGTATCCGGAGGATCTGAGGACGCTCAGAGGGTTTCCGGAGGATCTGAGGACGCTCAGAGAGTTTCCGGAGGATCAGAGGAGGGTCTTACAAACAAAGATGACGAGCCGGAGCCCGAGGAGGGACAATCAGAGAAGGCCAATAGAGCGTCCGGGGACGCGGGGGAGACGGCGGCGCGTAAGGCCGACTCAGAGGTGGGTGGGGCGGAGCGTCCTGCCAGCGGTGCCAGTGGGGATCGCGAGTCTCCAGTGCTGCACCTGACAGGGGGAGAGGTGGAGGGGGCGCCCCGGAGGCGTCTGTGCACCATTCTGTGATGCTGCCCCCTCCGTCCTGACAGGGGGAGAGGTGGAGGGGGCGCCCCGGAGGCGGCTGTGCACCATTCTGTGATGCTGCCGCCGCCGTCAGCAGTCCCCGAAACGCGAGCTCCGCCGTCTCACGGGGCAAGTCTTAGTCACAGATGGGTGTTTGTATACTGTTGTGATATGTGAGGGAAGAGTTGTGGTCTTGGCCTTGGAATGTTCAGTCGTTGGATGCTAGGGAACTCGTATGCGGTGTTGAAACGTTTTATTTAGAGCTTATATTTGTAAGATAGAGCTTTGTTTGATTTTAAGGATGTATATTTTCATGCGTTGAATGCAAAGCTGTTATAGTTACTGAGAAATAACTATATTTGTCACAAGTTATAGATTTACATTGGTCAGCGAAATAGCGCAATATGATCGCAAAGATCACGCTTGTTCGGGGTAAGGCACGGCCGGGCGAAACGATGTATGATGGTGCACAACCTTGGGAATCAGCCGTTTGAAACGCCGGGCTCTTCTGGCTTTCTCTGGCCCTGCGCCCGACCATGACAACGACGCTGGTCTTCATAGCCCAGAACCGAGGCCTACTTATCTGAGCTTGTCTGGTCTGTTCTATACACGCAGTCATCTTAGCACTGAAACGGTCAGTTCTCTTGATTGGACATTGGACAATCTATAAGAGATTCCCGACTGTTGACTTTTAAAAAGTTATCAGATGTGTTGGAAAATGGCGCTAAGCTGAAAGCTCTGATATCTCGTCGTCGTTATTGACATGTGCGGGCTGTCATTGAAGCTAAGCGAACAATGATGCTATTATTGCGGGAAAGTTTATTCACATCAACAGTAAGCATACTCAATCGACTATAATTTGCAAGTGATATCATGGCTTTATCAGTGGTTACCAAAGAGATAACGCTTGTTAAACGCTGAAGGAGTGTTTACTGTTCCGTAGTATAGACTGGCATGTGCAGCGTATACTTGCGATGCATTTTGACTCCGAGTATGTAGTTACAGCCGCATGAGAATAACCCAAAGATGGATGATCTGTGCCTTAGCCGGACCGAGCTGCCTCCTACAAACTGCTGCGGAAATGCCCCAGCTGGTCTTCCGTGTGTACTATCGATATGTGCATGATCAATACACTCGTGTTGAGTTTGTAGTTGCTTTCTTCTCTGCTGTAGCTGTGTTAGCTTGCCTCCGTCTACATGTTACAGCATTGCGCTTCATAAGAAGACTGTCAGCCATGAGCCAAGGGATACAAATGAACGGCTTCGGTACGTATGTGTCCGGGAAAGCCGAGTGATTTACATTTCGGGCTGTCTTCGATTGGCAGTCTAACGTTGGCCCACCTTCGATGTACAAACATCAGTATTTGTTATATATCAGATGTATTTATTACCTACTCAAAACAAACATAATTAAGTTTTCTTATTTATTGATTGTATCGTAAAATGATTGGAATTACTTACATTATTTAAATTAAAAACATGAATTACATTTGGAATTCATAATCCATGTCGAACTGTATGTCGGTTACGATAATCTAAAAGAAGTGTGCCTACTGTTTTGGAAACTGAAAGTCAAATATATTTTGATTACGGTAAGAAGTTATTGGTTTGATGATTGAATATGATAAAATCGACGTCTGTGTCAAGACTTTGGTTGAATTTTTACTTAAATTATGTTTTGCATATTGTTTTGTTTCGGTATCAATAAACAATCGCCACCTTAAACAGAGTAAAGAAGTTGTTATTTAGAATGGCGCACCTAAGACAATAAACCTCATACGAGCAATATAACATAGTTACCGAGGCTCTGTCCGGCAGCTGCTATCAGCGCACTCGAGCCGTTTTCTATTGGCCAGCGCTAACGATACATGCTAGCAGTGTGAACGTTAGGTCAATGTTTCTAGTAACGAAAGCCTCTCGAGCCTACCGATGATTTTGTTTTCCATACAGATCTTGGAGCCTAAGGAATATCTCGGCAACTAGAGTAGCCATTATTTTTTATGGGGTAGGGGTGGCCGGTAGGGGTAGTCAGTCAGACTTGTAGCTACTCTATTTTTTTAGTCTGACCCTACAGCCGAATTACTGATAACTATTGACTCGAGTGCAGTTAAAAAATAATCGACTCGACTCTTGACACAAGTGCTGTTTATAGGTACAAATCGAATCGACTCGACTCTTGAGTCTTGACTCAAGTGCAGTTTTACCTAATTGAATCGACTCGACTCATAAATATATTTGAGTCAATTTAACTTGGCTCACCATCACAAGTTTCCTTATTACCTTCTTGATGTTGACCGGTGGGTCGGATGTGAGACAAATTGCAGTTTATCTACTATCTAGTGTAAACTGGTCTGCTCAGGGGAAAGGGCATGGCCCAAAAGCCCCTTGGCTATTTCCCTGCTACATTTCACTCTAATTTGTTTGAGATGACTCAAGTCTGTCTCACAACCAAAGAACTGACTCCACTCATGACTCAAGTGTGTTGTTTCAAACAAATTGAGTCAACTTAACTCTTAACTCAAGTGCCGTTTTTAAAATTGATTCGACTCGACTCATGACTCATTAAAAAATGCCTGACTCATGAGTCGATTCATGAGTCAACTCTGAGTCAGTACAAGTCAGTATACCTAAACCAAATTTCGTTCCTCAGCCAATTGGTTGACCGGGGAGAGAGGGGGGGGGAGTGTTAATTCGGGTCGTCAAGCAGAATCACATTTTATCTAGTATAAATTGGCTTGCTTGAGGGGGGGGGCATGGCTCCGTGTCCCCCCCTTCTCAACTTGGCTACATCCCTGGTCGTGATACAAACAGCTTAAACCGCACATTGATTTTCCCCGGCGTTTCCCCTTTATCACCTGCTTGACTACCCGAGCCACACAATCATGACATGAAAAGTCTGCAGTGAACCTTTCTAGCTACTCACTCCATTGAACTCAGACAGCCACGTTCTTTACAGTCTATCCGGTCAATTGGTGGAGACGAATGACTGGAAATGCTCCGGTCAGTAGACGGACTAAGCATTAAGCAACCGGGAAACCTGATGTACTAACCGTCCACCGCCGTGTCACAGACGGTCCACAGGACAGACAAGACGGTCTACAGAACAGACAGAGGTCCACAGACAGACACAGAGGTCCACAGCAGACACAACGGTCCACGACAGACACAGACGGTTCTACAGACAGACAACAGGACGTCCACAGACAGACACAGACGGTCACAGACAGACAAAAGACGGTCCACAGACAAACATGTGCGACGGTTCGACAGACAGACACAGACGGTCCACAGACGACACAGACGTTCCACAGACAGACAAGACGGTCCACAGCAGAACAGACGGTCACAGACAGACACAGACGGTCCAGGGGGGGGGGAGGGCGTGGGACCTGTCAGGCTGTCCAGTGAGCCTATTGGTTTCCAGACAGACCGCTAAGACACAGCGTTTCAGTTCGGGCCAGACCCGCTTGAGACACTCAGGCTATAGACCCACTCGAGAGTCGAGACACACTGTCTCAGTTTGAGTCAAAACCGCTCGAGACACACTGCTTTCGTTCGAGGCAAACCCGCTGGAGGAACGCTGTCTCAGTTCGAGTCAGAACCGCTCGTTCACACTCCCTCCGTTCGAGATAGGCCCTCTCGAGACATACCTACATTACCGCCATTCTAGACAGACCCACTAAAGACCCACTGTCTCGGCTCCAGTCAGACCCACCCGCGGCTGACACATGAGTGCAGAGTGACCTCTAGACATAGACAATCATGTGGGTAAAGCACCTAAATGGCATCATAATATGATTCATATTAGCCGTTTTCACTATGGATCATTTTGCGCGAAATGTCTTAAAACATTTTAAAATGTTGTTAAATGTTTTAGTCTTTTTAAGTCTTTTTGTCTTTAAACCCACTATACCGAGCCATTTTTACGATGGACTTATTTGTGATTAACACTCGCCCTACGGTTCCGTAGGGCGAGGGTTAAAACATTTTTTTCGCAAGTTAGTCCATCGTGAAAGCGGCTACTACCAAAACATTTTAAAACATTTTACAATGTTCTAATACATTTCGCGCTAAATAATCCATCGTGAAAACAGCTATTGATATAAATTATGATTCCACTCACTCACAAATCACAATACATTTGACCGGTTACCATCGAATTTGAAGACTGAAGTCATACCGAGGTCAGGCTTGGTCAGGCTCACTGTCACTGCAGGGGGCGGACCACTCCTTAGCTGTCCGGTATTACCTCCCACTATACCGAGCTGGCAGCAGACCGTGAACAGCGAGACAATCCCCTCGGCGAACACAGCACGCGCAGCCGGCTCTCTGTGTTCGGCCGAGAGCATCCAAGCATGCGGCGTTTCGAGCAGGAAACCATGAGCGACAACTGGTACAGTGTCAGCTCCATATGACCTGGGGCGCGGCTGTGCTGCACCGTTATGTGGTGACACAGCCCACCTGGGCATGCAATTATGGCCTGATGTTGATAGGTTAAAGCTTAGCGTACCGTGAATTGGTGCTGCCTAGAAGGCTGATCGAAGTGATTGAATTGTTCCGCAAAACACTATGCAGTAAGCGTAAGCATTGTTGTAGAGCGCTGCATATATACAGTCTCATTCTGTTTTATCAACTGTTGCAATAATGTATTTAAACAGTAACCATGCAAAATGTTTAATGTGACCTTGCTTACTAAATTCGGTTTCATAACAGCATATTTTAACGATTTTCGCAAAAAGAAAACGTTTTTATCAATCTCGTGCACCCACGATAGGTGAGTATATTGATTAGCGGCGATAAATCGTGAATACAAGCTTTAAATAAAGCTTTGTTGACAGATTTACTCCAACTTCCAGCGAGTGTTCCCTCATGGTAACCGTCTGCTCCACAGGCGGCAGAGGGCCTCGTCCTGTCGGGACCTGGTGTATGAGTACAGCTCCAGTGAGGAGGAGTCGGACGTCTCGGAGAACACCCGGCGACCCTCCACTCGGCACCAGCTCAACACGGCCATGTCGGAGACGGTGCTGCCCTCTGTCCGCTGCTCCGCCAGTCCCGCGCCGCAGTCGACAACCAGAGCTTCGCATATCTACCAACAGAGGGCAGGGGCGGCGGTGTCGCGGCAGGCCGCCGCCCCCTGCCTGGCCAGGCGGAGCCGGGCGTCCGTACCGAGTCTGGGGGCGCCACGCCGGGAGCTGGAGCGAGAGTTCGGCGGCGGCAGCAGCACCGGCAGCTCCTCCCTGTCCAACCTGACGTCAACGCTCACCAGGCAGGGTAGGTGAATACGGCCGGGGTGCTTTGGAGCTGACCTGTCCATGGGTGCTTGGCTGGTGTCTGGTGGTGTGGCTAGTGTGATGTCTGAACGCTGACCGTTCACAGGTCAGATTGCTGCGGAGCCTTTCTCAGCAGCCTGGTAGCGAGGCCTTGCTGGGGTTGGTCTGAAGCAGGTCTGGGGTGGTGTCTGACCCTTTGACGTCTGACCCGTTCACAGGTCAGATGCTGCCGGCCCTTCTCACTGGTCTGGAGCGGGCCTCTGGGTCTGATCTGAAGCAGGTCTGGGTGGTATCTGACACTCTGATCACTGCTCACCGACAGGTCAGATGCTGCCGGCCCTTCTCAGCGGTTTAGAGCGGGCCTCTCTGGGTCTGAGGCAGTGTTCGGCGAGAGAGGCCGGACTGGCCGGCAGGCTGGCGGCCGCCGAGGGCAACCTAGCCACGGCAAAAGCCGACATAGGCCGTCTACAGGTCAGTGGTCCGGGCAGGTGAGATATCGGCATCAGGGATGCACATTTCAGAACTACGGAGCTGGCGCCGGGCCCCAATCTCAGGTCTGGTGGGCCTGAAGCTGTGTCTGAACTTAGGCTTGTCGGTTTCATGCCGGGCTCAGCACAAGTTCGGGTGTTAAAATATCGTTAAATGTATATTTAAGTAGACACGCAGATTGCTGACTGCCGGGCCTGGTGGGTGCTGCCAGTGCCACATGTGGCCGGGATTGATGCTGGTGCCAACTCATTTTTGAGCGGTGGCGGTGCCGGTTCCTGTTTTTGGATACTTTTTGCATCTCTAATCGGCACGTGTTAGTCGATCGATGAGATGGACCGTATCAAAGCTGAGAGCGGAACCTGGGAGGGATGTTTATGGCGCTGACCGTTTCAGTTTCTTGCAATGCATATTCATACCATCACAATATTCGGCCATTTTCGTCTGTCTCAGTTACATGGTGTGGTGTTTATACGTAACTACCGAAATTCGCTGATTTGATAAGCTTGCAATGACCACTAAACAATGAATGTTTCCTTGCAGGATAAAGTAACCACGCTGCAGATTGTCGTGGCAACGACGAGTAGCAAAATGATGGCATTTACCGAGATGTTCCAAACAGTAGACGAGCAGCTGCGGGACATGTGGTCGGTAAGTCTGCCTAACGCTGTGTTGGCTGCTGTCTTATGCCGTATTACGCTGTCTCACTCCGTCTCACTCACGCCGTATGACGCTCTCTTACGCCGCCTGACGCCGCCTGGCGCTGTCTGGCGCTCTGAGGCCGACTTACGCTGTCTGACGCTTTCTCGCGCCATCTCATGCCGTGTCTTACGATGTCTTAGGCCCCCGCCCCACATGGATGCGTTTTCATGCGTTGCGTTGCGTTCCGACGTGACGGAACGGAACGTGACGGAACGCATGAAAAACGCAACCGTGTGGGTCGGGCCTTATACTGTCGTACGCTGTCTTATACCGTCTGACGCTGTCTTATACTGTCTGACGCTGTCTTATACTGTCTGACGCTGTCTTACACTGTCTTATACCATCACACGCTGTCTTATGCTGTCTGAGGCCGTCTGAGGCCGTCTGACGCGTCTCACACTCTCCCGTCACCGCGGCAGGAGATGGAGTCGGTCAACAGCAGCGTACACCGCGTCATGCACCGCTCAGCCGAGCACCAGCGGCAGAACGAGCAGCTCTTCAGCCAGCTGGAGACCATGCGGGACAGACTGCTGGGCTCGCCGCCGGGCGGCGCTGCGGTCGCCGGTCGGCGGGCCGCTGGCGCCCGCACCGGACACTCGCCGGAGGGGCGGGCTGAGCGGTCTCCGACAGAGGGGACCGCCGGGCAGCCGAGGATGGACACCAGTGGAGTGGACGACCCTTTGTCACGCACGCTGGTCATATGAGCCGTGGGAGGAGTGCGAGTCGGGGTTGGGTGGGAAGAGGCGAGGACCGCGAGCTGGGGTTCAGTGCCACAGATCCGTCGGTGTGATCGGTCATTCCCGTGTTGTGGTTCCCACGGCTCCCAGTTGCCACCGCTGTGCCTTAACAGTGCCAGGGGATGGTGTTCCGAGAGATAGTTGTCCACCGCTCTGCCGCGCGGTCGCGGAACGGTGCCATTTCAGAGTGTTGCATTTATATACCAGTGATAATCCAAGCATTTCACGGTTAAGTTCCTAAAGTTATCCCCGTGCATTTCGAAACGAACCTGCGATAGACAGCAACTCTTGCGTCGCCGTTGGCGGTGTCATTTTATACAGGCATCGCCCGTTTAATGGCCGCATTTAATGAAGAGAGCTTTGGATATGACAGTTTTTGATATATTTAATACATTATACTCAATCGAGCCAGGGCCGCTACGTTGGTTATCTTATGACCACGGTGCTCAATTGTCAGTATATGATGTCAGTATGTCTCACGATGGAACTATCCAACAAATAGCTAACAAAAAAATAAAATAAAAACGATTTAAGTTATTTATTATGCGCTTGCAGCCTCTAAATACACACCATGACATGGATATACAACAGCCAAACAATCAATCGAATGCGGGCTCGCAACATTGTGTTCGTACATCACATTGTAATGGAGTTCGAAAATTGGAAAAGTAAAGCATACTTCAGGCATTTTTAAAACCATGGCACAAGACACCAAGAGAAAGACAGCGATTTGTACGCAACAAAAAGTTGTGACTGACCACATACGCCCCAGACCTGAGAAGAGATGACAATTGTTTAGTAACATACATAAGTACGTATAGTATCTGCGAGCTAATTATTTCTAATCGACGTTTTCGCTGGCTGCTATGTCTGACAGTTCGCCTTTTTCAAAGGTAGACACGCGGAATACTAAATTGGATGCATGGGAACGATGTATAATACCTTTACACCAGTCACGTATTATATTTCCCCGATTCCCTACCACACTCGCGAAACCTCCGAGGGGTTTTGGGAAGGACGAAATAAAAATAAAATGGAATGTTTTAACCTGGCTTTATTTGTTTTGATTGAAAATAGATAAACACCATAGAGTTAATGGATAACCTTATTGTTACGGATTATTTTCCGTTTAAATCAAGGCTTCTACACACTTCCGTCTTGCCTCGCAATTCGCGAACGTGGCCCCTCCGGACTTACGCAGGGCGATGTGTTAGTGAAATCACTGAAGAACATAGTGGCACGAGCAACACATGAAACGGTTACACTACAATGGTTCTACATTACAATGGTTTTCCATTCCCTGTTCTTACCTCCCGGGCATGGGAAGGGCCCATACACGCTTACTCTCAGTAGGTATTCCGTCACTTCATTCAACATATGGCCTAGGGAGCTCATGTTCTAGGAGCAATACACAACACGCCTACATATGGACAATATACTAAGAAAATATAGATTGGTTAATAATAAAACGAGAAAGCACATGATATGTCCGTTGTTGCCAGGTATTAAGATCACATTCACATCACATATTCGGCGACAAATAATCACGTTTACAACAGTACTCAAGAAAGTCACGAGCAAATGAGACATGGTAGAAAAAAGCTTGTGAGCAATAAAACCCTGCATGTGTGGTAGAATGCTTTGTTCGATCCAATCACGCACCGCACAGGTCGTCTTCCGCAGACCCGGTCAATGTTCGGAATGACGATCTGGCCAAAATCTGACACATGTATTAAAATCCGTTCTCGCGTCACTCTTGAGTAGACGACCTCGTACACCATCCGAGTCGCCCCAGGTTAGGATACAAGGCACCGGCATCACGTTCACTCCACTGAAGGGACTGGACGGCATCGGCTCAGAGCTGCCACACGAAATAGGATCTGACAGCACATGTTTGGCCCGACATCTGAAGTCCTGGACACCATCAGGACACTGGCAGAGCGTCCTGGAGAGCACCAGGTCAACAATACAGTGCCCTGGAGAGCACCAGGTCAACAGAACAGTGCCCTGGAGAGCACCAGGTCAACAATACAGTGCCCTGGAGAGCACCAGGTCAAAAATACCGGGAGAGCACGCTGGACAGTATCCAACCCCAAGACATCTTTATGTCGGCTTGACGGCAGCTACGTCTCCACGAAGGCAGGGTTCTCCAGACCACCGCTCGGTGGCAGCACTGAGGCTTTGTCCGCCTCCGACGTCCCGACGGGTCGGCCATCTGGAAATCATACCGACCGGACAGGTCAGCACAGCTGCGTCAGCTGACTCACAGCTCAGGGACACGCAGTGAACTTCAGCAGGCCTAAGGGAGCACGATTGAGAACAGGTGCTGCGGCCGAAAGGGAGGGACGAGAGCTGCTGAAGATCAGTGAAGAGAGGACAGAGGAGAGGAGCATTGCTCCGATTATACATCGTCAATACCATGCACCATGCAGCGTCGTGTACCACGCATGAGCACACTTCCAGACACAAACATATATCAATTTGAACGGATTTGATCGCCTAATTTGCGACAGGTTTAGCACAAAACACACAACATATAGGTAGGCATTTCAGTGACATACTTTTCATCCTCGGAAGGCGACCAAATACATGTTCAAGATATGCTAATACTCAGTTATGAAGACTTAAAGCATGTATCTGGTGCAGCCTATCGAATGACCAGTGGAAGGATTAACTTTGATTGTACCTTGATCAACGGTAGCCACCGGGTACTCTTCACTGCCTTCCGGTGGCTTGTAGAAAATCCACGCCAGGTTATAGAAGACGACTGACGAGAACTTCCAGCAGAGGGTAGCACCCATCAGGTACCTGAGAGAGAAAAAATAAACGTAATCCCGTTGATGTCTCAAGTAAGCAGCATACATGATGGAGGTAAATCAGCACTCATCCAGCAGTCATCGTGGATGCGTTATTTCGTGTTCATCCACTCATCCTACTCAGCGTTCATCCACTCATCCCGCCCAGTGTTCATCCAGGTCAACATTACCTGCTCATCCACCAGTTGTCGTAGACAAGGCAGTAGCTGGGCCCGTTGCACGGACTGCCCCACAGCTGACAGGAGCGGTCGATCAGCGCTCCAAAGATGATCGGGCCAGGGATGGTGCCAACGATACGCAGCACCGTAGTGGAGATACCCATCGCCAGAGGGCGCTGGCGAGGCGCCACAGACCTGCCGGAGGAGGTCAGGTCAACACCGGCACCACCTGTCTGAGCAGCAGGAGGACAGAGGGCGCTGCAGGAAGAGGGAGACAGAAAACACTGCAGGAGACAGAGGGCGCTAAAGGCGGGGACAGAGGGCGCTGCTGGTGGGGACAGAGAGCGCTGTGGGCGGGGACAGAGGGCGCTGAAGGCGGGGACAGAGGGCGCTGCTGGTGGGGACAGAGAGCGCTGAAGGTGGGGACAGAGAGCGCTGTGGGTGGGGACAGAGGGCGCTGCTGGAGGGGACAGAGAGCGCTGCTGGAGGTGACAGAGGGCGCTGTGGGTGGGGACAGAGGGCGCTGTGGGTGGGGACAGAGGGCGCTGCCGGTGGGGACAGAGGACGCTGCCGGTGGGGACAGAGGGCGCTGCCGGTGGGGACAGAGGACGCTGCCGGTGGGGACAGAGGGCGCTGCTGGAGGGGACAGAGGACGCTGGCCGGGTGGGGACAGAGGGCGGGCTGCTTGGTGGGGGCAGAGGGCGTGCAAGAAGGGGACAGAGGGCGCTGCTGGAGGGGACAGAGGAGCTGCCGGTGGGGACAGAAGGGCGCTGCCGGTGGGGACCGATGGACGCTGCCGGTGGGGACAGTAGGGCGCTGCCTGGAAGGGGACAGGAGGCGACTGCCGGTGGGGACAGAGGGGCTGCTGGAGGGGCAGAGGCGGTGCAAGAGGGGACAGAGGGCGCTGCTGGAGGTGACAGAGGGCGCTGTGGTGGGGGACAGAGGGCGCTGTGGGTGGGGACAGGGGCGCTGTGGGTGGGGACAGAGGGCGCTGTGGGTGGGACAGAGGACGGCTGCGGTGGGACGAGGGGCGCTGCCGGTGGGTGACAGAGGAACGGCTGCGGTGGGGACCAGAGGGCGGCTGCCGGTGGGGACAGAGGACGCTGCCGGTGGGGACAGAGGGCGCTGCTGGAGGGGACAGAGGACGCTGCCGGTGGGGACAGAGGGCGCTGCTGGTGGGGGCAGAGGGCGCTGCAAGAGGGGACAGAGGGCGCTGCTGGAGGGGACAGAGGACGCGGCAGGTGGGGACAGAGAGCGCTGCCGGCGGTGACAGCAGGCACGGTATGCGGAGTCGGGCAGGCGACAGAGGGCGCTGATATGACAGGAATTATGCTCCGTTCTGACGCGTTAACTTTCTCAGTCAATGATGTGTGTTTAGAAACCCAGCCAGCGCCTGGTGACGGCCACATCAGACTACTTGGGGCGGGGAGGGGACTATATGCAGTCCTCCAGGAAAAGAACAGTGCTAGTACACTTCCCAGATATAATCGATATGCATGAATTAAACACGCTCATGACACATGTCTGACACACTTCAGTGAACAGCCATCTCAGAAGCGAATACATTCGGCTCTGCATACAAATGCTGTTGACTTTGACGTCTCACATGACAACTCCATCTGAATAATTCAACACTGGGAAATGTCAAACTCCAACCTCGGCTGCACCTATCTGAGCAATCAGAAGCAATGCTGCCGCCTACTCAGCTAATCAGCGATGGCCGCTCGTGCGTTTCACCACCGACTGTTACCTGAAGATGGCCGTGGAGCTGGGAGAGGTGCCGACGAACGTGCAGAAGGCCGCCACGCTCTGCGCCACCACTATGAGCAGCAGGTACGAACAGGAGTTACTGCAGCGATCCGGCACCGCAGAGCCCTCGAATGCCGTCAGAGGATACAGAGGCAGTCAGCACCGGTCTGAAACGCAGGGGTCAGGTCAAACCAGGTCAGGTCAGGTTAGGTCAAACCAGATCAGGCCAGGTCTGGTCAGGTCAGGTCAGGTCAGGTCAGGTCAAATCAGGTCAGGTCAGGTCAGATCAGATCAGATCAGATCAGATCAGGTCAGGTCAGGTCAGATCAGGTCAGGTCAGATCAGCTCAGGTCAGATCAGCTCAGGTCAGGTCAGGCCAGATCAGCTCAGGTCAGGTCAGGCCAGATCAGCTCAGGTCAGGTTGTCAGCTCAGATCAGGTCAGCTCAGGTCAGGTCGAGCCAGGTCGGATCAGGTCAGATCAGATCAAATATGATTAGGTCAGGTGAGGTCAGGTGAGGTCAGGTGAGGTCAGGTGAGGTCAGGTGAGGTCAGGTGAGGTCAGGTGAGGTCACAGCTGTAGTGGACACCCATCTGTGTCAATATACTGTGAATAATGCGTCAAGCCTGCCGTCTCATCCCCGGGTAGCTCCAGCCGTCATCTGCGCTGAGTGCTCCATCCCATAGATAAGTGGGCAGTAACGGTCATCGCTGGTGGGAACAGGTTTTCAGTTCACTGGCCTGGCCTGGCCCACTATGAATCCTGAGCAATTTGACGCGAGCGGACAGAGAGCTGGGTAGCACCACCAGGGGACAGTCAGTCTGGATAATGCTGCCACAGCCAGCTCTGACAGAATGTGCTTGATTTGCCCTACATCCATTAATACTCGTCTGAGTCGCCAGTGCAGGGGGGGGGGGGGGGTGGAATGCCACTCTTCTTTTTTTTTTCTCGAGAATAAGTCACGTAGATACCAACCGATCGCAATTAGAGCTTCAGTACCTTTCTTTTGAACAATTGAACACGCACTCTGAAAATGTTTCAACTTCTACCTCGAATGACCCATGACTTTTGACATGTTTCTCAAGGTCATGTCAGGCGCAAATGGAGTCCCGTAGTATTAATTCCTTGTAAAGTGTGCACTGTGCAGTTTCCGGATGTTTGCTGTTCAGACGCATACACAGGTTTTTGCCAGGTGACAGTTGTGGTTTCCACTGAGACTGTGACCTAGAATGACCTTTTCAGAGGTAAACCGATGTCACTGACCTTCAATGACCTCAGATGACTTTTTTGGCTTCTGGCAGTTTATAAGACATTTTGTGACGCTGATTTCAAATATGGGATCCATTTTACATAGTTACATTTTCCAATGGGTCAATGCACTTCCACGAGTTAACCAAGGTCACTGACTTCGATTGACCTGACACGACCTTTTTTGGAATTNGGATCCGCCGCGCAGGCGGTGCAGGGCGAGAGACCCCATAAGATAGGCCAACTTGGCTTCATTTCAGTCGGCAATCCCGAGATGGAGGTGTAACTAGGACTGAGTTATGAGGATTGGCAAGACAGGATATTAGTAACAACAGGGCTAATTTATAGCTTATAAACAAGGGCGTCGCCTCTGATCGGGGAAAGGCTGAACCCGACGACCTGAAGTCGCTCCTTTTCATGAAACGTTTTTAGACATAATGCAAGGCTTCTGAAAAAATGGTGGGTGATATGTCCCTTAGCTCTCGGCCATCCTTTGTTACGTTTGCGTGTAATTACAGTTAATATCAGTAGACGAGTTAAAGATATGTAATCCATCTGAAATAAACATAGGGACTGGATAATTTGATGGAAATCAAGTTAATGACGTGTCTGAAATAATGACCCACATAATGCTCCTCGCTATGCTCACAGGTATATCAGCTCGAGAGAGCACCACGAGAGCAGATGATTGATACTGTTTAACATCGCAAAGTCACACCTGCTGGCCTGGACTGGATTTCCCGACCAGTGTGCGGTGCGTGCCGAATGACCGGGAAAGTCGACCGAGGGAACGGCGTCACGGACAGAGTCACACGAGTCAGTGCGAGCCACCACGAGTCACTGGCTGGGAGAACAGCGTCACGGCTGGAGTCGGCGTGACGCGAGCCGGCCGACACGACGCGGCCCGGCCGGCACTACGGGACAATGGCGCGTGACGCAGGCGGTGGTCGGGTCGGCGACCCACCTCCCGACGCGGGATCTCGGGAGTACTGAAAGGAGCCGCGAGGCCTCAGGCAAGTCAGACTGCGCGGAGGGCCTGAGACTCAGTAGGCTGCAGCGGAAGGTGACAGGGACCCAGCGCTAGTCACTCCATTAGAAAACCTAGAGATGGCAACACTCACGACTGTATTGCCTTCTCTTGCTCTCGACTAAGCAACAGATTTATCGTGTGTTCTCCGAACTCTCAGCGCTCTCTTTGATGACTTCCTCGCCGGCTTAACAATATGAGATCACCGAGCTAAATGCAGTGTTTTTGACTGCTCCTTGCATCGGTGCATCGCTCTCAGAACGGTGTGCACTCGAGGGGCTTCTCCGTCCGCTCCAGAAAAGGACGCGGCATTACACGAGCCGCGATCCTGGCGTGGGGCTCTGTGTCTCGCCTTGGCATGCCTGATACCATAACTGCCACTGGATCAACTGCTTCACGGACGGGAGAAAGTTGGTCCACACGGCAGCCATGCCGCCCACCAGCGATCGATCACTGAGAGTGACCTGACTGCCTGACTGACCCAACCACAGGCTGATCTGACCTGCCCACTTACTGAGCTGAACCCACCATCTGCCGACCTGACCTATCACCTGACTGATTGACCCCACTGTCTGCGTGACAGCCGCTCTCCTCTGTGAGCCTGGCCAGCTGTCCGGCAGTCCAGTCACGGTGACCTCTGGAGCCGGTGACCCACGGTGACCCGACTGACCGGACGGACGGCTGGGAGCGGACACCGTGCCGTTCCGCGCCAACACGAGACAGGAATGTGACCGACCCGCCCAGCACCGAGCCTCACGGCACAGGTGCAGCTGGGGCTGGGGGGTAGGGACTGTGTAGGGAATAGTCCACAGGGCGGTGTATTTCTGTACCAGCTCCCGCCCGGTGCCGGGCCTCACGGCACAGGTGCAGCTGGGGCCGGGGGTGTACTGTGTAGGGAATAGTCCACAGGGCGGTGTACCTGTACCAGCTCCCGCCCGGTGCCGGGCCTCGCGGCACAGGAGGTGCAGCTGGGGCCGGGGGGTTGTACTGAGCGGTGTGCAGTGGGCGGTGGGCGGTGGGCGGTGTAATGCACTGCCAGTCTCCGCCGCCCTGCAGCGGTCCCGGCCGGATCGGCGGACGGACTGGGGCGGGCGGGGCGGAAACACGTGTCACATCGGAGAGCCACTGTACGGAGCCCCGGTGCAGCGGCGGCCTGTCCGCCGGGGTTTACCACCTCCCTGCACCGGACGGCGACAGGGCACGTACGTCGTACAGTTGACACGGCGTGACGCCCCAAACAGCGCTGACGACAGGAGCAGGGCTCAGGGCACCTGCAACGCTTAGGACGGAAATGGGGAGCTTTAGGAAGAAATCAAGGAGGGTCTGTGATGATGCCGTTGTTTTGGAGAGCTCTGACGAGCAAAATCCAGGATCGGAACGAAATTCCCGTAAAGCAGTCTGACTCAGCCATCCATGAATGTCTGAAACAACTACAGCCATCAGTGCAAAGGGCCAACAACCACGGCTACAGCCTGATTCGGGCCGCGATTTGACTCGGTGTGATGAGGCTGGGATGGTCGTTCGAAGCTGACCATACGGCGTTCTGGGTCGACAGACAGAGCCGGTCGGTGATAGGGTGTGTATCTCCGGACCTCAGGGTCGTCGGGACGGCATTCCAGCCCGGCAAACTGCGTCCGGCTGCCTGGGTGGACGGCAGTCGGGAGAACCGGCCCCGTCAGCTGGTGGTCCGCTCCAGCCGGCCGGCCGGACCTGCAGCGGTCACTCCTGACGTCACCGGGCCGGGAAGTTATGAACCCGCCGGCGTACCGTGCGCCGCGGAACACCGCCGCTGTGTCTCCGAGCTGCAGCACGAGAGCCACACATGCCGCAGTGGCACAGGAAACTGACAGGCGCGCACGCAAAAGGCATTGCATTGGGCTGACACGGGGAGGTATGTAAGTGGTTCAGCAGGAAATTTGCTCAGGGCAGACCAATTTACCGCTTTTCTCGGCATGCTTGAAAGCTGCACTGCAACGCAAACGTGCCATGAACGCCAGCTATCCTGACCACCTGCTGTTGGGTGCCATGAAGGCAACATAATCAGCAACCATGCACAGCTTGCCGAGCAATAAAGGTCAGTCATAAGCACTTAATTATGCTGTTGTAAGCCCTGGACAGGTTGCAGGCGGGTCGCATGGGTTTAATTAGGATTGAGCATATTCATCCAGTTGCCCCAGCTAACAAGTTTCAACCAGAGCTTGGCAACTAGTTGAACCGCGTCAGGCCCCGAATGAGTCACCAGCCCTCAGCCATGCGGATTGTACCATGACAATGAGATTCCTCTCTGTTTCCGGTGACGGCTTTATTAGCCATTGCACGTGATGAATGGCATCACCAATCCCCAGTGCCGGCCATTGCAGCGCAATGCAAGCGCCGGTGAAATGCACTGCCAGGGGCACTCGCCAGGCTGTGCACATCACATGTCCTCGTGACGCTTTTGCGCAGCTCTATTCACCATGACGGCGTGGAATGTCAGCCCGCCCAGAGATCGTGCTGTAGTAGATAATTAGTCATGCTTTCCTGACAGACAGCGGTACGGCGTATACCGCCGCTACAGCTCACAAATGAAGCCGGCATATTGCAACCATATATCCGTCAATGTCCGAAATATAACTTCAGCCAGAGCTGTTTCGGTCGATAACTTTATCAGCATCCATATCGATGCTTAGGCCCTTAGATGGCAACTGATAGGTTATGACAAAGGTATGTGCACGGGTAGATGGACATAGTGGAGTAGGACCATTGCACAATTCCCACCGTTCCAGGTAGTGGAAACTTACGAGACAAAAAGCTGTGCCTCATTAGCGAAGGCTGCATCGATAAGCCACGTTAATCAGTACGGACAGCGGCGAATGGACGCTGTAGCTCACCTCGCCTGACACAAACGTATCGGCTTTTACGCCAGGTAGCTAATTACTGGCAATCAACCGAAATGAGAGCCGCACTGCTATCCCAGATAGTCATTCGGCGGCGTTGGCTGACAGACGTCAGAGTGCTGCAGCTGTGTCCTGTCATCACCAGTGCTGGACAATATCAGCGGAGGACCCACCACTGCTGCTCCGGCTGTCATCAGGTGGTGCAGTTGGACCGCTGCTGTTGTCCCTCGTCCGGTCCCGTCTGACAACTGATGATAAATGACACTGCATTCGGACACTGCTGGTGTCCGTGGCCGGGAGTCGGGACCAGCCGCCGTCAATGGGCAGCAGCGAGCCATTCGGCGGCGTCACCTCTCCGGACCATTCGGCGGCGTCACCTCTCCGGACCATTCAGCGGCGTCATCTCTTCCAACCATTCCGCCGCTGGTGCCCTCGCCGCGTCACCGTCCGGCTGAAAGGCCCGCTGCCGGCTCTTCAGGACGCCGGAGGAGCCGCCGGCGGTGCCGCTGGGACACTGGGGAGATCACTAATCAGTCCTCACCGCGGGACGCCCAGCCGTCACGGTCTACCGCCGGTCCCCCCCCCCCTCCGTCTCCGCCAGTCCGGAGCCGACACACGACAGGAGGCGCTTCCTGTCACACCGAGTCAGGCCAGTGTCACACACTCAGTGCAGGGGAGCTGCAGCCGGTGGTGCAGGGTGCGCGCCGCCACCCGGCCACCTGTCGTATCGAATGAGGATCGAGATAGTGTGCTGAGGTGGCAGACATATTCACTTCTGGTGACATGTAAACACTAGACATACTCTGTGCAGCCTCCCAGCGTACTAGAATGCTTTTCTCATTCAAAGTAAGTATGTATGTATGACAAGGTTAGTATCCACATTGGAAATGCTCCAATACATCGCGGCCAGCCATCGTTCTTTCAACTGGCCTTGCAGGCAGCTGATGCAGAGTTTGTCGCCATTGTAGAAGCAAGCTTTTTACCGTGGACAAACCGCAGTTGCTTTGCTCTCCATTATTAGTACTATTAGTAGTGGATGCAACTGGACCCAACACAGTTCATAACTAAAAAGCAAGTCGAGGCACAGCACGGCACTTAGATCACCGTGAGGAAAGTCTATCCTTGCCAAAATATGTGTAACAGCAGCCTAAGTAACATGGGTGGTTTTCTTGACGCTTCAAACTTAGCCACGTCATGCATTTCAACGGAAACTGGACACTGGGCACTGAGCAGTGACCATGGGCGTCGAAAGCGGGGGGGACGGGGGGACGCGTCCTCTCTCCAGTTAAAAAAATCGGAGGGGGACGTCTTCCCAGAAAGCTGACTAATTGTAATTTTTTGCTGAATTCGTTCCAAAGGGCATGGAACTTAATTTATTTTTAGGTCAAATAAGCGGTCACTTTTAACCCTATATTGTTGAGTCCTTTATTTGTACTTAAACCCTCCCGGTCAACAACTTCTCGCTAGCGACCTGCTACCCCCATGTCAACTATTTTTGCTTTTGACTGCGACTCTAACTGCGCCCCCCTCCTATTAAAAAATACGTGGCGACGACCTTGGCAGTGACTGTCCAGTTTCCGTCACTGCCCAGAGGCGGA
Source organism: Semibalanus balanoides (assembly GCA_014673585.1). Classification (NCBI taxonomy): domain Eukaryota; kingdom Metazoa; phylum Arthropoda; class Thecostraca; order Balanomorpha; family Balanidae; genus Semibalanus; species Semibalanus balanoides. The sequence goes on along the minus strand of VOPJ01001770.1, from coordinate 20,066 downwards.
TCCAGAAGGGGGCATATGGCCACGACTCCCCTTGAGTCTTGAAGGGGCCAATAGCCCGAGGGGCCCATAGACGATCGAAGTGGCCGCAGCGTTGCATACATTTTTCTGGACTCAAATCAAGGTAAAAAACGAGCCTATGCTCCGAAACTATGGGTCCGATCTGGGTCATTTTTTTACCATTTGATCCGGCGTTACCAAAAACGGTGCTGTAATATATTTTTAATTTTATACAGATAGGTCCACTCTAAGTGTACCAAAAGTCAAAACTACCAAAAACCGTTTTGAGTGGTTTTAGTCAAATTGGGTCCACTTAAATTGGACCAAAATGGATCAAACTCAGATTGACTCTCTTTTGGACCACGCCGGCTGGAAGGGTGAAAGAGTGACCCAGATCGGTCCCATAGTTTTGGAGCATGGGCCCATTTTTTAATTAAATTTGATGTCCAGAAAAATACATGCCGCAGCGTTAGCCTATCAGCATCGCGGCTAAAGCAACATTTGTATTTCAATACGTTCCCCACAAATAGTCATGCTATTGCAGTGAATAGAAATAACACGACCGTCAAAGCTTGTAGGTACGGGATGCCCATGTAGGTTATGGGGAAGAACGCATTCCGCTTGTGAAACAGGGAAACAGAACGTCCAGACCATGCAGGCTCCAGTCGGTGCGCTCTCGAGGCAACAGGATACCAGGGAGAAGGACTGACCATTCAAAATTACTAGGGACAAAATTGGTAATTAAAATTTTGTTATTTTTTTTTGTAAAATTGTTAAATAGGTAATGTCAGTGGTGACGCCACCTACTAAAAGTTGCGAGAGCATCAGCTTTCTAAAGGCGATTTTCCCGTCACGCCCATAAGTCAAATGTTAAAAGAATGCGCGGGCGTGCCCGCCCGTCCCCCGTCCCCGCTTCCAATGTGTGACGGTGCGAGCTTTGGCACCGTTGCTTCCGCGCGGTGTTTTCAGGACACACATGAGGCTGATGATCAGCGATGGAGGGAAGATACTGTGAGATCGAGGCCCGGCAGTACGATAACAAGGGACTGAGTCATCAGGAAGACGCGCATTAGCTGGGACCTGGCGCAGCGATACGCTGAAGACCGGCTCCGTGAGCGCTAACCAGCCCTGACAGCTAGTCGTCAGTCAATCATCGCTCCTATTATCAAAATAATCAATAATTTTATGGTAACCACTGGGGCTTGGAATTAATGGCTTCGGGTGTTTATGGTTGATAGCTACAATCAAGGAGTAGTAGATGGAGTTCCCTGTAACATAAATGAGTCGGTGACCTTCAGTTGAATAAATCGGCGACTTCACGAGTCGTTTCCATGCGTTTAGAGTCGACTCAGAGACAGCGACTGATCACATGACAGGAGTAATGATGAGTTGGGCTCCAGGACAGCGCAAATACTGAGGTTGCATGGAAGTGATGGAACGGAGTTCATACCGTGGACGTCACACGAACCATGAGTATGCCGATCAGCTGACAGTCCTGAGGGCGTTGGACCACATAACACCGAATCCCACCGCAACGTGTCACCGGTCGTGAGACATGCACTGTCTGATGGTGCCACAGATAGAGGCTGTCTGACGCGATATAGCCGACACGGTACTGAGCGGACTGCAGTCCGCTCTGTCCTGCACCGTACCAGTTATACCGGGCCCCACACCCAAACACAGAGCCATATCTGCAGAGGTTCAACGAGAGCCTGGGGGTGATTCACATACGAATATGCAATCAGAACTGCAAAGCGCCGATGTTAGCAAAACAACTTATATCTACAAGAGAAACGAAGCAAAGAAAGTGGAAACGTCAGTAAAATGATGCACTGACGTCATCCGGCTCGCTGTTACCTCCAACGTACGTTAACACCTATGTAAGTGTATCAGATTCCGATCAATCACGGTCCCATGTATAAGGTGTGCATCCATCACGACTCTTCCACTCCTCCGACCCCGCCCATGACCCGCCCGTGACCTCAGTGACCCATCGTGCCCCCGCTGACCTCCCGTCTCATCCGTGACGTACACGTCAGTGGCGCGGCGGGGTCGGCGGAGCGATCAGACAAAAAAGGCGCACTCACACGCCTTCCGCCAGCGTTCCGCGGCCGTGACGTGACGGCGGCGTCACGAGTGTCACGTGACGCCATGCGGCGCCGAGCGGTACCGGTCCCAGAGGTCACTGAGCTGCTCACCGGGCGGGGAAGGTCGGCGAGAAGATACAACAGGCCGGCGATTGGTGCAACCTGCCTCAAAGCTGATAAGACACACTGATTTGACTGGAAGTCCGAATGGTTGGTTAGGTGAGGCAGATAGGAAGGCGCTTCCTTTCTTTATTCACCGCATGACCACGGAATGGGACGTGTTTGATCGCGCTCGCTAACATGATAACACAGGAAGCTCGCATTCCGTGTTCCATTCTCGTTACTCCAGCCGACTCCATCTGATATTCCCATTTTTAAATATTCGCACACCATTGTCTTCCTCTAAAAAGCGATGCTAAGGCGTCGAATCGGTGTCGAATCACCAGATTAGCGAATGCCGGTGTGAAAGTGGCGCTAATCCGGCGGGTTCCCGACCGATTCCGGCACTCCCCGAGGTCACCGGAGCGGCCTCAGATCACCGGCCCGGCGGCCGGAGGGAAGGATGGCGAGTCACGAGTCACGACCGACTCGAGTCACGCGTCACGACCGACTCGACTCACGAGTCACGACAGACTCGTGAGACCGTGACCATGCTGAGGAGGGGAGCAGCAGCAGCTGACTGTCGCCGGGCGGTGGCGGTCGTGGCTCGCGTCGACGCCTCCCAGGTCAGACGGGTCACGGGCACGGGGCGGCGCCGGAGCAGGCGAGGTCAGCAGGCGAGGTCACGGACACCGGTGGTGACGGGGTCAGCAGCGTGCACAGGGCGGGGGTGCGGCTCGAGAAGCCTCGAACACGGACACGACCACCGGATCGTGATCTGGTATAGCAGGTGCCGGAAACGAATACCTACCGACAATCGGACGAATAAAATGGGACGCAGAACCAGTGATTTTAACATCGCCAGTGGCTGAAATGTCGTTGCTACTTTCTTTCCTCTGGAATAAATGTTTGGAAGAGGCTTCGGCTTTTTTGGTATTTGTTAACTGTATTTACCTCATGCAAAGTATGAGCCTGACAGGTAAGTATATCGTGCATGCATGCTGGTGTTAAATAAATAGCCCATGGTCGCAGTCATGTAACATAAAAAACATTAAATTCGGCGCCCAGCTTCGGCGGACTGCTGTAGTTTTGCTCGGCAGCTCGGTGATTAATAGTGAGAATCCGCGGCAGTCGGCGCCCGGATATTTCTTAATTCCAGATACAGTCTAAAACACCGTCGGATTGTACGGACATTGTATATAACACTGTCGAGCTGTACGGCGGATGTCGGCGAAAAACCGCCAAGTTGTACGGTGGACATTGTACAGGAATGAATGGCCGGAAAGAAAAGCGTCGCATCACTCTTAAATCTCATTCAAAAGCATTTCGTGTGGCTTATCAACTGCGATTAAGGTTATTTTCAACGAACTTTCAAAGAAACCCATCGTCAAACTCAGCGTCAATGTTGACATGCCAAACCGCCATGAGCTAAATATAAATATCTAGTACAATTTCCGCCAGGTGTGCAGCAAAGTTCAGCACTGAGGTGACTATAAAAAATAATATAATGTTACAAGACGCAACACGCAGCAAAACACGCGGAGAAGTAAAAATGTTCTGCCACCAAAGTCGCAAAAACATAGTTCACAAATCAGTTAGGTTGTCCGCCAGGCTCCATCAGTTTTATTGCTGAGTGTAATCAGATGTCAAAACTGGAAATGTGACGCTCACTGGAAGACAGGGGAGGAACGCGACAATTCGATATCTGGCGAGATCTGGCTGGTAACCACCAGTAAACTAACTTTCCCACGACATGACGTTCAAAAATAATTTAGATCAATGTTTGCGGCAAAATAAAAACAAAGCTGATACAAATGTGGCACGGCTGGCTGACTTTTGACACACGGCTGGCTGACTGCTTTGCTCGATTGGAGATCCGGAAATACTTGACATGCATCAGCCAGCAGGGGGCACACAGAAGCGAGACAGCCAGACAGCCAGACAGCCAGACAGCCAGACAGCCCCAGACAGCCCCAGACAGCCCCAGACAGACCCAGACAGCCCCAGACAGCCAGACAGCAGCCGGGCGCGGCGGGCCCCGCCCCTGCCCTCGGGTCACACAGGCAAACCTGCAGACTGGAGCTGGAGCAGCCCGTTCTCATACTGGCCAGCAGCTCCGGTCGCCTTCCGGCTGGTAACCTGCTGACCGCGGGGCAGACTGGCAGACTGGAGTGGGTCGTCTGTTCTCCGAGCTGGCCGGGTCGCCCCGCGGCTGGTAACCTCCGACTGCACGCCGTACGTGGGAGCCACCCGGCCCCGGCGCTCGCGCACTGCACGTTTTCCACGTATTTACCGAGTGAGTGCCGCCAGGGTAACCACTCCAGCGCCGCGGGCGACACGGCTAGTCGCTAGACACCTGAGCTGACGAGTTATGATCCCGGTACACTGCCGACAAATTACCGACTGTGCACTGTGCAGGTCCTGCTGCTGCCGGTTCCCACATCACAGAGAGGCAGAGAGGAGAGGGAGGGGGCAGAGCGTGTCGTCCGGCAGGGCTGGTAAAAAAGGCGAGCATGATACGTATAGTGGGCGCCGGAAAATACCCTTTCAAGCTTGCTCCGGGGCCGAAAAGGCCATTCTGCACAGAAGCTTTTACTTTTGGCCCCTGGACAGGTCGTAGGGGCCCCTAGATGGACCGAAAGGGCCCCTCGGCAAGTGAGAAGGGCCCTACAAATGCCGAATGGGCCCCTAGCCAGCACAGAGTGGCACCTCAGGTCACGGGGTCACGGGCCACTTTGTTTCGGCCATATTTGGCCGGCGCCAACGAAACCGTTTTTACCAGCCCTGTCGTCCTGAAGCGAAGCGAATCGTCCGAACAGAGACGCGGACCCGGCGCTCGATCCTGCCGATGTTGCCTGCAGGTGTGGCGCTTTGGCCTGTTAATTGAGCCGCGGAGTTATAAAGGAGCAAACAGGTAGGTTCTTTAGCCTAAATACCTTTCAGAATTCAAGCCGTTGCATTGCTCGCTTTATCGGCTGGCATAGGCAGTTGATATTGGATGTCTTGGGTGATATCGCATAGATCATAATACGCGTAATATCACTCTTTACCTAGTAACTATTTTCTCAATTAATATAAGTTGTTTTGGGCCTTTCATTTTTATCAACTCCTTTCATTGCACACCCCGCTTTTAATTACCCATTACGAGAACACGCTAAAATGGACTCGAGTACTACGAACACAACACAATACCTTTCGGAAATTAGACATTCTATTTTCCTGTATTCACGGTAAACGTACAGTTAATTTACGTAATCGCGCTCTAAGTTACGACGTAATCGTGCCATGTCTGTTCTTATATGTTCCAGAAACGTTCCATATAAACTGCCGAGTGTTCAGTGCAGAACACTGAACAAATGTTTTGTTCGCATTCTCGACACCACAAGTCTGTCGGTGCTGCACGCAGTGAAATATAATGAAACTTGAATCTAATGAAACTTGTAATGCCTTCGCCTTGAAACCGGGGGGCGAGGGCTATATAGTAATTGCGTTGGATTACAATGCGTGCAGCACCAGAGACGTAGCCAAGGGGGGCAAAGGGGGGCCAAGGTCCCCCTGGGCGAAATAAATTCACACTAGATAGAATGAGATTCTCTAAAAAACAGACCCTATCCCCCCAGTCAGCAGCATATAAGGCGTGCATGAAAACAAATGTAGATTTTCCGGGGGGGACGCGGCGTGCCTACAGCCCCCCCCTGAGCAAAATCCTGGCTACGTGCCTGTGCAGCACCGAGAGGTGGTGTCGAGGAAGTGGACTGCACTGCACCTATAGTTCATTCCTTGAAGAGACATGACAAGCATTACAATGCCTTCTTAAATGAAAAAGCGTTACATTGTCAAGAGATTTAATCGCAGTGATGTGTGTCTAAAAAAAAAACTAATTAGTAGCTGTTTTATATGGTCACTATTATACATAATTTCACATGAATACTGAGAAAATACTGCATATTCTAAGAACGGCCAATGGCCATAACATATTCACTAAACCAGGAGTTTAGAACAGAACAAACCCCGAAGCAATTATTATTTATAGGCTGGTGTTTATTGTTCATGTGTCAGGCATTTGTCCTCGAGACCGTGATCAAGATCATTGTTTCCTCTGTGAGTCTATGTTGTATCACTGAATAAAACGCCTCAATCAAGTAACGACCTTCGATCGACAGCTGAATTTGCATTACCTAGTTAGCTTCCTGGCAACACATGTACATATATGGACGTCACCAGTGGAATGTTCCTCGTCAGGCCTCAGCAACATGATAAACTGATGATTTGTCAACAAATAGATATCCGCACACGGATATTACAAAACAGCTAATGAGGATCTTCATAAATATTTGGACGTCTTTTCACAAATGACATGATCGTGAGATATTTTTGCGAATATCAAAACCTGATGACCTCTATTTCTTCGACAAACCAGGTTATTTAATTAAGGAAAACAACAAGTTATGATCATTAATCAACAGCTTCAATGAACCAAACATATGACGAGCATTGTAGGTAAGTATGACGCTGACATACCGTTGACGTATTTTATTTGTCAGGGCGGACGTCAAGTCAATCGTCATATATTTCGAAGAATAAATGCTTAGCAAACGCAAATGTTGTCGAATTTGACGAAAGTCGTTGCTTTATGGCACATATCAAGCGGCTTTGTTATTTAGCAAATAATAAAAGTGCAAATAGTCCAATGGGATCTGATCCGTGTACCTATCCTTCCTCGGCTAATTTTTCCGTCGCCTTTGAAGTATCAATCATATGTTACATTTGCAGTTTGCACAAACTGGCGAGTGGCGAGTTCTTACAAGGTCATGAGCGGCCGAATCATTAAATGGTTCGTCCCGTTTTCATATGATCGATAGATGCTCGTGAACGGAGAGGTTTCTGGGTGGAGTGGGTCAACATTAAATCGGCATACGCCAGGCATGTGATGTTTGCTTTATCTTTCAACTTTGATCCAATTTAAAACGAAATAAATTGTAATTGAATTTGCAGATCAGGCTAGGTGAACATCAATGGGAACGCTTGACAGCTTCAGTTGGTTAATCCGTTTGCCTCTGAATTCTACTACGCGAAGCGACAAAAGTGAACAATAATTCACCTTGACAGCTTCCTGGCGGCTATGGCTGTTTCGATCGAATTTAAGCCATAACTTTCCCACCCTTGAGAAATATTACCTTGAATCCTTGTGACGTTTTCTTATGTCGCAGCCGTTAAAGACAGATTTAACGCTGTTTAATCCCACAGTTAAATGATAAACAACTTAAAACCGAGGGATAACCATCCAATTAACACGGGAACTGATAAGGCCCGTTGGCTGGCTTCGCCCAGCCACGGCATACACCTCGCCGGACCGTCACGTGACGTCACGACCGTCACAACGTGACTAGAGACACGCAGGTTTCAGCGCCGTTCGCAAGCAGCGGGCGCTACAGCCGCCGGGTCGTCACACAGCGTCACGGCCAACCGGGAAGGAAGCTCGCCGGCGGCCGGGGGACGGACGGGGTCGGCGCACTGAGCACCACTCGGCGGACAGCAGTGTGCTGTGCCCAGCCGACCGTCCAGTGACTCGGCAGTCGTCGGTCCAGCAGAGACGAGCAGGCGGTGAGGCGGGTCACAGACCAGCAGATCAGCACTCACACTAGGCGTCAGGCGGCCGGCCAGGTGTGGCCAGCAGGGCAGACGAGCCGGTCAGTCAGCGGTAGGCAGCTCATCAGCCCGGCAGCTCCAGCCGGCGCCGCAGGACGGCAGCTACGGCTGCCGACACTCAGGAGAGCTGAGGCTGACCCGGACAGGACAGCCGCTGATCGGTCACCTCTGGAGGCTGAGCTCGGAGGACCGGGCAGGAGCTGAGACCTCCTGGCTGACCAGGACAGCAAGCAATTACCCTGCTACAATGACTATCTACTCTGGGCACGAGGGTCGCGAGGAGGAGGGAGTGGACGACCTGTCCGGCTGAGCGGCGAGGCAGGAAGCCGCTGGAGGTCGTCGACGCGGCTGAGAGATGGGCGCAGCTCGGAAGGACCGGGCTCGGACACGGGTCCTTGATAGCGAGGCGGGGATCACGCGGCACCAGAAGACTAGATTCGGGTCTGATCAATAACGGTGGTTCCAACAATCACTACTGGGAAGGGGCATGTAAGCCAGGCGACGCTGTACCGGCAGGAGCTGGGGCCTGCGCGTCTGAAGACCGTGGTCGGAACTCCGAATCCGCCCTCAGGTATTCTATCCGGACAAACCCTTGCTGACCGATCCGAGACTGACATCATGTGTCATTTCTTCAGAAGCCGAATCCGATGTTCGTCAGGACCGGCCCACAGAGCGTGAATGGTAGTAAGCCTTATCTACGCTGACCAGGCAACCAGTGGGTAAGATAAAGCACGCTGAGGTTAGGACTCACACCAACTCGGATCAGAGTTTGGAGTACTGTGTTTGGATAAGACGCCTGGGCTATGAGAGCGTGGGGCCTCCGGTGACCAGAGAGCGGGTGAACAAAGAGCCACTGCTTGCATTTACACTGATACACAACAATTCTGGTATGTGCGAAGTTCGTGCGAATTGAGGGATGCCGTTGACAGCAGAGGATACTGGGGAAAGCATCCCAGTCCTCAGGCTGGAGACCGAGGAACAGTACAAGCCCGAGCTGAACGAGGATATCACGTCTCTGAGCAGGAGCTCAGGAGGACCTAAAGGAAGCAGTGAGGCTATACCTGAGAAAATACCGGTCGGACGCCGCTGGGACTTTGAACTCAGCTCGCTCGCAATGGCGGTGTGCAACACTTCTGGCGAGGCTGACAGACCAACCGTATGGGAGTGTTGCCACGCGAGCACGCTCGCCTACTCCACGATTCATGCTGCTATGTCGCTGAGACTTAGCTGATCCAGTCAACCTACCTTCCAGTCGCCACTCTTATGAGAGACCGAGCTTACTGTAACTTCTTATAAACGCGGTCACGAGCCACCATTCAACGCCGCGCCACTAGTCAGTAGACGTACGTGGGTCATGCGAACTAAGAAGACATCTCGCGCCACGCAAGGCGCGCGGCAATTCCCAAGGACGATCCGGCTTTCCTGTGAATTCTGCAATAGGTCATACAAACTCACTAAGTGAAATGTAATGCCGCGGCCGCTACGGAGAGTTTACATCACTTGACAGGTTTTATAATGCTACAGGTGCGGTAGCATTCCGCCCCTGCAGGTGTGGTGAACACGTCTCACTGAGCGCGCTGGATCGGCGACAGTAGTGAGGAGTAGGGGAGCGGCGATGGCTTCTTCTTGTGGGAAGAAAATAAGCAGATACGTAGTTCTCTTAAGGGTAAGAGGGGCGTTGTGCGGCAGGGATCTGGCGGTCCATCGATCAGCTTCCTGTTGAGCAGCGAGTGGTACTGAGCCGGAGGTGCAGTGATATAGCCCAATTGTCGCATGTACCAGTCTCTAGTTCGCAGAATCACTGGACTAGTAATTGCCTCATGAGGTATACTGCGAGGAATATGTCACAGAATATGACACGCGGTTCCTTGTCTCTCACCACTCCTGCTCTATGCGCGGACGCAGAGAGCAGTCGGTATACCAGCCCAGCAATCCCGATCTCGCAGTATCAGGAGCTGATAGGTGCTTGATCAGCCGACCCACGGTCAGATACCAGCTGACGCGCCACTGTCACGGAGCCCGTGATAAGAGCCTCACTGTGAAGAACACTACCAGACCACCTAGATCGACGAGACGCTCGCAGCCCACCAGTGGAAAGCCTTGGAAAGTACATGTCTCCTAAACCCGAGAAAAGAGGCACAGCGGAAAAAATGATCAGTATAAGTCAGTGAGCGTCGCACGAGACCCGACACCTATCCAAGTCTTGCGACTCGAGTTTACAACAGTATCACTAAGACAGCGACAGCGCCACAAAGCCGCGGCCTACGTTATGCTGGCTCCGCGACAGTACGAATCCTCGTCCAAACATCGAGAGCGGTATCGTTGAGATGCAAAACGAGCGCAGCCGTCACCTACTAAACGTGCACTTTCGTCTCATATCGAGAGCGCGAGTATCTTCACGAGACGTTTTCTCGCGTCTCAGAGGAAAGCCACGCAGAGAGGAACAAGGTCGGAGATAAGGCGTATCCGCTTCAAATTATACTTTCATCCTGCCGCTCGAACAACCAGCGCGCGCACACTCTGCCCTGTGGCTGACGAGGCGGCGGCGGCGGCGTGACGGTCGACGGTGGAGCCAAAGGGGCCGTTGCCTGGCAACTAGGTGCCTGTAAACCGGCAGCCGCCGACCGCGCTGTGGCGGCGGCCGGGCACGTCTCGGGCCGGTCGGGCACGCCCCGGACCAGCCGACGCCGCTGCACGCCCCCGTGCGGATATCGCGGCGCCGAGTGACGACTGCGCCGCGCACTGACGGGGGAGGGGTGTGAGCCGAGGACGGCCGGTGTCAATGTTTAGGTGTGGACGCTTCGAGTGTGTTCAGCACATGATATCGCGATAGAGACGGACTTTGAACAGAGCGGCTTATGTCAATATCCGGGTCCGGCGCTTAGTCCATGACAAGGCTTGCAACATCAAACATCCGTGTCTACAGAGTACACCCGGGTAAAGACGCCATCAAATATTCAGGGCGAATTAATCAACACGATTGTCTTAGTGCGACAGTTTAGGCGCGATGAATCCGCTTAGAGAATACCCAACGGACACCACAGTTTCTGAAACTGCTCAAGCCTTTCACTCCGCCTGGCTCCAGCCTCGGTCTCGCTCCTACGCAGCAGGTGGGTACCGGACACGGGCCGGCACTGTTCTGCAGATTTACCTGCGAGTTCCGATGACGCTGGGCAGCACGTTGCCCAGCTGAGGCAGCAGGTGCCCCAGGTGCGACAGAGACCGGGGCCGATCCGCCTCCGAGTTGGGTCTCTTCTTCAGTCGCGGCTCCCGCGACGCCATCTCCGTCATGGGAACTGTCACCGGACCCGGAGCCGCCGGAGCCGGAGCCGGCACGAACGCCGCCGCCCGCCCCGGCCCGGGCGCCCCGGGGTCGCCGAAGCCGTCGTTGAGCGAGTGCCGCTGGCGGCGTCGATCGGCGGAGCGGGGCCTCAGGTAGCGGCTGACCAGGCCGGCCAGCCCCATGTCGACGCTGACCGGGCGCCGTCTGCCGCGCGGCTGCCGCACGCCCGGCGCCGCCATCGCCGTCACCGCGCCGACATCGCCTCCGCGCCGCGGCACCGCGTCACCATCGTCACACACTGGCCGAGACGCACCTGAGAGCTGCGCACGGCACACTCCACTGGACTGGCCGGCGGGCCGCGCTGGCCGGGACTGCAGCAGCGGCGGCGTGTCACTGTCTGCTGCAGGGGCGGCGCGCCGCGGCCGGCCGCCCGCCCGGACCGGTTACAGGCCTCCGCCGCGCCGCCACCGCCGCCGCCGCGCCTCTATCGCCGCGGCCATCGACGCGGGCCGGCCGTCCGCCGCGGCCTCGACCTTGGCTGGACGCGGCACCGATGGCTGACCAGAGGCAGCGCGTGTGTCCGGAGACACTATCTCAGTGGTGAGCGGTCCAGCAGCTGATGACAGAGCTGAAATCTGAAACGTCGGCGAGCCGAGCGAAACGGTCTCTCCCTTGTGTGTGCCGTTTTTAGGACGGAGGCCCGACCGACAGCGTCTATTCACTGTCCTGACAGCCACTCCCTGGCGTCGTCTGTTCCCGCGGCGGGGCCCGTACCAGTGACCACCACTCCAGTTCCGGCGCGGCGGCTGGTTAGAGGCTGATCGGCAGCCCTGCCGGCGACGCTGCCTGGAGACGCCTCTCTCAGCGCTGCAGCCTCCCCTTCTCCGCGGCGCCGCAGCCCATTGATCAGCGGAGAGGAGTGCGGGGCGGGGCGGGAGAGGAGAGTGGGGCGGGGCGACCGACGGCGCACAGACGCTGTGTACTGTGTACTGCGCCCGACCCGGGCCGGCGGCGGCGGCGGCGGCGATGTATGCGGCAGTGCGATACGCAGCAGACGTCGCCTCTGAGCCACACAGTGCCCCCGGCGGCGGCGGCGGCGGTGGGTGCCGGATGCAGCTCTCTGTGTTGAGAGAGGCGCTGCTGCCGCCGCCGCCGCCGCCAGGTCGTTGCTCCTGCTCGGCGGCTCTACTAGGCTCAGATACGATTGGCATGTTAAGCCGCCGAGCCGGCCGGCCGGCCAGGTGGGTCAACCGCGTGCCGCGCGCCGGTCCGGCCCGGCTAGCTGGCGACCTCCAGAGGCTGAGTGTGCACTGTGCAGTTGTGCACGGCGGGCTGGAGCTGCGGCAGCGCTCGGTGGTAAATCTGAGCATCAGGTGCACACGGTGTGATCCCCAGAGGGACTCCGAGGAAGCCGTCGGCGGGGTCCTGTGCGATTAGACCCGTTCGTAAAACGCCGGGTGATCGTCATTCGTCCATAGCGCGTGAAGTCAGCCACAGAGGCGGTTTCTGGCGGAGGATTGATTATATGATAGGTCAATTATTATGAGGCGACACTCGACCGCTTGCTTCACTTCATGTTTCGGAACTGCTGAATATGTCCGTGTAGAAGTAGATGTCCTGCATTGGCCAAACCAGTCGGTGTAATCTGTCAGAATTACAGTTATAGACCTATCGTCATTACCCGAAGATAAGCAAGGTTCAGCCTGTTCCTTACAAAGACGGGTTCCGGGATATCTGAGGACGGGAGATTTGCCTGTCGATGATAGTGCGATACATGGCTTGAGGCCCGCTCTTCTGTCTAAAGATAACTCCTATCTGCGCCAGTCACACTGGACTCCTTGCTGGTGCCCTGATACGTCTACACGGGCGCGGCACTGCCTCACCGCCGTCCCCAAGCCACGCACACGGTGCCCGAGGGAGGGCCCCACGAGCGACAACAGCTCGCGGCATGTCTCTAATGGGCGGTGATTGGCGGGCCGAGCCGGCCGATCAGTCACCGTCAGCGGCCGCGACGAGAGGTGCCGGAGGTGCGCAGAGGAGCCACAGACCGCAGGGGAGAGGTTTCCGCGGTCTGCGGAGGAGAGGTGCCCGCGGTTCGTGGGAATGCAGGCCCGGAAGAGAGGTCACGCGGTCATCGGGTGTTGATGGTTCAGTTGAGGATGTGGCGCCCACGACACTCACGAAGTGATAATCGGGTTAAAAGAGTATGCATTATATAAGTATATATTATAATATATATATATATATATAATAATATATATACTATGATATTTATATATATGTTAGTTTAAGTTATATATAATATATATAATATATATATATATAATATATATATATATATATATATATTAGTTATAATAATATATAATAGTTAGTTATTGTATATATATATATTGTCCCGCCAATCAACACCCATTAGAAGCGTGCCGATAGCTGTAGTCGGTGGCGTGGGGCCCTCCCCCGGCGCGCCGAGTGCAGCACCTTGTACTGTGAGTGTGCTGGAGAGTGGGGACAACAGCGGGGCAGTGCCGCGCCCATGTGTTATGATTTCGCTAGAATTATTGACGATAATTTATCATAAATGTTACGGTGAATAAAATAAACAAAATGAAAATTCCTAGTACTTGTTAAATTACACACAAGAAAATGTGATGCCTGACGGACAAATAACCACCGAGATGACACTTGCCTGACTGATTACCTAGTCGATATCGGCCATCAGGCGCTTTTTAATAGATAAAGACACTTTGGGTAGCTATTCGACGTTACTACATAAATATATAATGTAAAATAAAATATTTATCTTTTGGGTAAATATATATTATCTCAAAATGTGACCGCACAAAAAGTAACTCAAACCTTCGCTCCGCAGTACAGTGCAGGCCAAATGTCCTGTCCACTTCATCAACACCACCTCTGTCTCTGTCTGTCGCTGCTGCACGCAGTGCCAGTGGAATCCAATGCAATTACTATAGCCCTCGCACCGGTATCAGGGGCGAGGGCATAAATAGTTTCATTAGATTTATCTGCGTGCAGCACCGATGGACAATGTTGACATTGAATTAAACGGGTTCGCTTATGGTAAGGCTTTTTAAGAATCCTTTCAAAGCTAGCTTCCGGCAGACGAAAACATACATCACCCCAGATAAATGGAGGGTGTATTCGAATAGTGCACTGAAAGAACTGCTACTAGCCGTTTTCACGAAGGATATATTCGCCGGGCGCATCGGTATTGGTGATCGGATGGTGACGATGACGGATAAAGTGGACAGAACATTTGATCTGCACTGTACATATTATGCGTAATACATACATTAGAACTTAAATCATGAGACCTTAGGTACTATGAACGTGAACAGTTAGACACGCAAAGCAAGTGTGCATTACAATGCTTTGAGTTGAATGTTTTAGCACTGACGTAAGCCACTCGAGCTTACACACCAAGCCCATCAAGGTATTGGAGAGTAAAGAGACCGCCTTTGCAATGGAGAATGGGTAATGAGGTGATTTCCATTTTTGTTTCAATTACATGCTATGCGGAAGAGAAGCCAACCAGACCGCTTGAATTCAACAGCGCCTGAAAGAAGGCGCCATCTGTTTTGAGTGCTCCGAGCACTGGCAATGCATTTCAATGCGGTCGAAATGAACTATTGCTATTTGAGCCGGCGCTACTCCAGCGGCAGAGAAGTCGAGCAGCCTGGTTTGGTTTCGGAGGCAGGGTTGCAGGGAGACAGCCACCCTCTTGCGTCGTATCTTCCTGATGAGGGTACGGCCGGTGTCATCTTCTGCCTGGTTTTGTTTCGGAGGCAGCGTTGCAGGGAGACAGCCACCCTCTTGCGTCGTATCTTCCTGATGAGGGTACGGCCGGTGTCATCTTCTGCCAAGCTGTATAGCTTGCGGCGTGGTGATATATATCGCTGCAAGCTATTACAGCTCTCTGTCAAATCTGGTCAGCCGCATGGTACCGAGCCGGCAGATAGTGGCGTGATAACACCGGTACCGAAAAGCTCCGGTGATGTTACCGAGGTGCTCCGATGATGTTACCGAGGTGCTCCGGTGATGTTACCGAGGTGCTCCGGTGATGTTACCGAGGTGTTTCCGGCTAATGTGTACCGGAGGTGCTCCGGTGATGTTTTACCGAGGTGCTCCGGGGATGTTACCGAAGTGTTTCCGGTGATGTTAGCCGAGGTGTTTCGGGGATGTTACGTAGGTATCTCCGGTGATGTTACGGAGGTTGCTCCGGGATGTTTTACCGAGGTGTTCGCGGGGGATGTTACGCGAGGTGTTCCGGTGATGTTACCTGAGGTGTTCCGGGATGTTACCGAGGTGTTTCCGGGGATGTTACCGGAGGTGTTCCGGGGACTGTTCCGAGGTCTTCCGGGGAATGTACCGAGGTGTGTCCCGGTGATGGGTTACCTAGGTGTTCCGGGGGATGTTTTACCGAGGTGTTCCGGGATGTTAGCGCGAGGTGTTCGGTGATGTTACCGAGGTGCTCCGGTGATGTTACCGAGGTGCTCCGGGGATGTTACCGAGGTGTTCCGGGGATGTTACCGAGGTACTCCGGTGATGTTACCGATGTGTTCCGGGGATGTTACCGAGGTGCTCCGGGGATGTTACCGAGGTACTCCTGTGAGCATCATTGTTGATTGGGGTCTTATTAGGGCGCAACAACTGCTTGGTTTCCGGTGAGCATCAATAAACCACGGCTGAGCACGGCATATATTACAACAATGTCGTCCGCGCCAGTCTCAACGCTTAGGTACTTTGTTATTAAAAGAGAGAACGCATTAACGCTGCATGTCTAAATAAGCTGTGCATGGGCATGACATCAAACGATTATTTCTCCTGAGCAATGCATGGAAGCACATCATCAATTGGTGGATGAACTCCCGGCCAGGAATTCGGAACTTGGCTGATCTCTGATGACCTGGACCCCACTGGCCTGAATACCATTAACATCGATAATAAACGACCCGGTGAACGATAAACGAACGCTTCCAGGGGTACAGATAATTTAATTTACATGCTCTTCACTGCGCTTCTCGGCCAAATGGTCGCCGGCGGAGCAAACGTCCCGAAAATTCCCAAACACAGTTATAACCGTCAGCGCTCTCCGACGCCGCACCCGGAACACTCACATTAGCCACGAATAAATAAGCCATCAAATAACATCTTTATCACCCCGGGAGGGGAATAAATCAGGACGTGGTCGTGAGACGAGTGACGTGATTTACGTCTTCGGTACTGTTTGATCCTTCTTTCTACATTCCATTCAGCATTCCAACTGGGATCTATCAACTTTGGATGCAAACATTCAAACTAGACATTGTCACAGGCAGACATGTGCTCGGATCCCTTAATAAGCCCGGTCAAATTTGGCAACTGCAAGCTGACTTATCTCGACAACGTGTAGGGAAGCTTTACGGCAGCGGGGGCAGCTGCGGCTTATCATAATTCTGCTTTAAACGTTCTCATTCATGACCGACTTTCAGCCCACCACTGCCTGGTTTGAATTGATGCATTATAATTAATGTGCCGATGTACCTTGATATATCAACTTAGCTAGACGACTCAAAACATCTAGAAAACGCCACGTTTCTGTGACACTATACGAGACATTAGGGGTTTCAAGGGTTTCAGTGTCGTCCATATGACAGCATTCGCCTGTTCACAAATCTGGCCAAGAAGAAACGAACTATTTATTCCGAACAGAGCGCGAGAGGACCCGACCAGAACAAAAAGACGTTTTAATTAGCCCAACTTGTTGCCCGCTCTCCTTAGCTGTTTCGCATTGTAAGCTTCATTATGCTCTGACAGTGAGATTCAATGTTTTACAGATGGTTACAAGGTGCACTCTCAATAGAACATAATACTCCTATTGTTAAACAAGACATACAATGCCCCTGTGACACTGCTGGTAAAATTGTTGAAATTCTTCAAACCTAAGCATGCACGCTGTGAACCATGTGAGCAGATTAGATGGACCCCTGATTATACAGGTGTCGCTTCGGTTTCGTGCACTAAAACAAACGTCCTTTGCCCACTTGCCTGCATGAAATGATGCAAAGTGCAAACGGGCCAGCATGACAAATTGGTATAGCACCAAACTGTGTCGGACAATGGTATAGTGGCATGGCAACATAACTGCAAGACATGCATAAGTAACTGCACACTGCACAATCACTAACGGATCCGAGGGGGGAGAGCGCTCCCCCATATCGCCTGAAATCGGCGAAATTTGACACATTTTCCAATGCAGAAGAAAATATAATACACTTTTACTAAGCCATGTTTGTTTTAAACCGTTCAATAAGGTACACGGAAACCAAATCCAATGAGTTTTCCGAGTTTGTTAAAACTTTTTGAAATTTAGGCCCCTAAAACCACGTTCTGGATCCGCCAGTGTGCACAACAGCACAGTGCACAGTGCTGTATACTATTTCCGAAGCAGAGTTGTCTGCTCCAGGACACGGTTCCAGGCCTCCGCAGCGCAGCTCGGTTACCAAATCCCCGCCGAGAAGGGGAACTGGCTGAATCGGCGCCACCGATTCAGCAAGCTCAGCAAGCAGGCTGTCTGGAATTTCCTTCTGTCCTGGTCCCCGGAAGTGATTCGCGGAGTCTCCGCGTCTCGAAGGCATGTCTCCGCGTCTCGGAGGCATGTCTCCGGGTCTAGGGGTGTCTTAGAGGCAAGTCTCCGGGTCTCGGGGTGTGTTAGAGGCACGTCTCCGGGGCGCGGTGTGTGGCGGAGGCATGCCAGCGTCGCCACCGTCGTCGGCTACGCATCTTAATGACGGCACATTCTGCGGGCCGCTGCCATTGTCTGCCGGAAGCGGCGTCCGTCCGGGGAGGAGGGGAGGAGGAGGCTCGCCCACGCCGCGACTATCTCCGCTGAGGAGCGGGGTCCAGCGGTGGAGCAGGTCCCACCAGAGACCGTCCGGGGAGGAGGAGGCTCGCCCACGCCGCGACTATCTCCGCTGGGGAGCGGGGTCCAGCGGCGGAGCAGGTCCCACCAGAGACCGTCCGGGGAGGAGGAGGCTCGCCCACGCCGCGACGGTCACCGCCCCTCCGAGCGTGGTCCCAGAGGAGGAGCTAGTCACACCGGAGATCGGGGTCCCACTGGCAGACAAGGTCCCACTAAGTGCAGCAGGACATGTCCCAACGGTTGAGTGGGTCCCACCAGCGGTACAGATTCTAATGGGCGTATATTTACCGCCTGACAGAACGAAATCAGACTGACACTGTCGGTTGTCTGGTCTGTCCAACAGTACGCAACTCTGCCCAATTGCCACAGTGCTGTCCGGTTCAGCAGAGTAGCTCTGCCGCGCCACCTGCCCTGTCCGATCTAACTCGCGGCAGCTGTATTCATAGCTCTGACCTGTCCCGCCCGGCCGTATCGGCAGGGCGCCGAGGACAGGAACAGGAACGGGCAGGATGCGCGGGACGAGCGGGAACAGTGGGAGACACCCGGTCCCGGATCGCCAGATAACCAGACCCGCCCTCGATCTGGACACCGACAGCCACAGTTGCCGGTTACCTGGGTCCGCTTTCCCTGGGTCTAGGCTACTCATAGGGGTCCGGTCTTTTTTGCTCCACCCACCGCTGCGAGGGCCGGGCGGGTGCCTCCTGAGGCACTCAGACATGCTGCCTCCCGACGTGAGGGTATGACAGGTGGGTGCACCGCGAGCCGAACCAGCTACTCCCAGACTTTTTGTGGCCGCCGCCGCCGCCGCCGCCACCACAAGCAAGGTTAATGTGGTGAGAACCAGGAGATGCTCAGAACAGGCTTCCCCGACAATGGACATGTTCGGGCCACATGGGCCCTCTACGGCGATAAGACGGTGAGGCTGGTTTCGCAGTGAATTAGTCCCCATGTTTGCTGTCATATAGCATTAAAGAATGAACGACAGATAGCTGGCGCCCACTAGGTATATACGCATACCACGACATAGTTATATGTGTTGTTTGCATACATTAGCTAATCTTAAATCTGATGCAGACAGGATTAGCTTGAACTATGTTCTATAGCTAGTAATCCGATTTCACTTGACAGCAGCGACTGACAGGCAGTACCTACCTTCTGCGGGGTTTCAACGCTCCAGCGACTGTGCATTGCATTGTGCAGCTCCGTGTCGGCTGTTGTCCATTTCCGCTCCAATCCCTGCAGTCAGCGGACCGTCCCTGCAGTCAGCCGACCGACCCCCGCAGGCGTGTTTTGAAAGCGCAACCAAGTTTAGGAGGAGGCTGGTACTTAGGGATACATAAGTTAGTCAAAAATATAGATATTGCTTTGAATTTTTTAGGGGCATCGTCCATGCTTTGTTCTCCAAAATATTTACCAGCTTTTTGATATATGTGCGAATTGTAATTTTGTGATGAAAAAAATCGGGGAAAAATTATATCAAATCAAAATGGACAAGCATATAAAAAAATCTGGAAGATGTATTGTAGAACCAAGTATGAACTATGCCCCCCCCCCAAAAAAAAAAGAAGAAGAAGCAATATCTATATTTTTGAGTGGCTTATGTCTCCCTAAGTACCAGCCTCCTCCTTAACTTGGTTGCGATTCCGAAACACGCCCCCCGCAGTTCAGCAGAAACGCCCCCCCCCTTCCCCTGCCACACGGGACAACCACACGGGCGTACTCAGCATCGCAGCCATAATCACAGGCGCGCTGTACGGGGGCGACAGATGAGGTCAGAAGAGAAGCCTGACGCGTTACTGATATCCATCGGCGCCGAGGTGTAATGGGAAACCGCACCAGCGCGGCGCGGCGACGGCGGCGGTAGGTCGGCCCGTTTCCATGAGCTCCGCCTCCGGTATAGAGATTAGAGGGCGGCCTCAATGACCTGCTCGACTCCAACCTCAATGGGTTCAGAGCTGACTCCAACCTCAATGAGCCTGAGAGTCGACACCAGCCTCAATGAGCAGCTGAGAGTCGACACCAGCCTCAA
>VOPJ01001769.1:0-27096 GCA_014673585.1 Semibalanus balanoides | reverse complement strand
GAGGTGTCCTACCTGTCTGTGGTGGGGCCGGGCCTTCCTGGACAGGTGCAGCACACGGTCACAGTCGGTACAGAGGTGGCCGCACTCGGAGCAGGCGATGATGGCAGCGGTTTCTCCGTCGTCATGGTTGTCGCAGGTTGGCTGTAACACCAGAAACGAACCGCAGACGGTCATTACCGGAGCAGTCAGCGCGCCGCGCCGCCACCCCGCCACGCCGTACCAAACACTCAACCAACCCGCCACACTACACACTGACACGCAATACCAAATGTGTTGGTTTGGCCCACAATTCGACCCACAATTTGTTAGATTTTAGGATATACAAGCGACCGGCACTGTTCGATCGTATTGCCTTGGGGCCAGAACACGGAGATGATGTACCCACTAAATACACGTCACAATGCTTTCAGCCGTCTCCGATTTTGATTACCTTTAAAAGTACTTTCGACTAGTTAGCTTATCAATGTGACATTTTGAACCACAAACATTTTGAAGAAAACAAATCGCCAAAAAGTCGTCAGAGACGGAAGAAGGACAACCAAGAGAGAAGATCATATAGTTTTAAGTGCAAAGGAAATCTAGCAAGAACAGTATTGTTACCTGCTCTGGGAGAATGTTTCGAAAGTGCGGCAAAGGAGAGACTGATATTCAGCCGCTCTGATTGCAGATGGATACATGTTGTACTTGTGAGCAGCGATTGGTGTGAGCGGTGGTGAGATGCCACTGAGGAGCTGTGTCGGGGCGGTGTGTCGCTGACAGAGACTGACCTGTGTGGTGCCGCTGTGGCCCGCGGCCGCCTCCAGTGTCCTGACGTCAGCCGGTCAGCGGTTCGGGCGCAGTACACAGAGCGCCACCAAGGGCCCCACAGGGTGACAGAGCAGAGACAGGCGCCGCGCGCGAACGCTCCGCCGGCAGCCGAACTCAGAGAGAGGAGCTGTGTCGGGCGGTGTGTCGCTGATAGAGACTGACCTGTGTGGTGCCGCTGTGGCCCGCGGCCGGCCTCCAGTGTCCTGACGTCAGCCGGTCAGCGTGTTCGGGCCGCAGTACACAGAGCGCCACCAGGGCGCGCCACAGGGTCACGGAGCAGAGACAGGCGGCCGGCGCGCGACGCTCCGCCGGCAGCCGACTCAGAGAGAGGAGCGCCGCCGACACAGAGCGGCGGGTCACTGCTGACCACGGCTCCGACAGCTTCCCCTGGGGAGACATACAGATACAATACAGACACCACAGACACCACAGACACACAGACACACAGACACACAGCCACAGGACACACAGGGACACACAGACACACAGACAACAGATACAGACACAGATTACACAAGACAGCATTACACAGATACACAGACCACAGACCACAGATCCACAGAACAAGACACAGGTACAGATACACAGATACACAAATACAGGAACACACAGACACAGACAGCAAAAACAGATACACAGATAACAGATACAGGCACAGAAACAGACACACAGATACACAGACACAGACACAGGATAAAAAAAAAAAACCAAAAAAAAGGGGGACCCCAAAAAAAAAACCAAAAAAAAAAAACCCCCAGACACAGGACAGAGATACACAGAATACAAGAAACAGACACACAGAAACAGACAACACAGGGATACAGACAACACAGACACAGATACAGACACACAGACACAGATACAGTCACACAGGAACACAGATACCAAGATGCAGACACACAGAAAACAGACACAGGACACAGATACACAGGACACATACCACAGATACACAAAAAACAGATACAGACACAAACACAGACACAGACACATTATTACCACAGACACAGACACAGACACAGATACACAGACAGACCACAGACAGACAGAATAACAGACAGACACAGGACACAGACAGAAACAAGGACAGATACAGGGGCAGACACAGGGCAGACACGACAACACAGACAGACACAGACAGACACAGACAGACACAGATACACAGACACAGATACACAGACACAGATACACAGACACAGATACACAGACACAGACACAGATACACAGACACAGATACACAGACACAGATACACATACACAGATACACATACACAGATACACAGACACACAGACACAGATACAGACAGACACAGACACATCACTGAAGGGCTATATTACGTTAGTCGACTGCAGAGTCCGTCTCGCGTTATACCGTCACAGTACTGTCACAGTCTGCCGTGATCGGCCAGTGGCTGGTGATCGGCCAGTGGCTGGTGTTCGGCCGCCAGAGGGCGCCATCAGCTCACCTCGCTCATATCGTGCAGTAGTTTGAGGACCCGCTCGCCAACACTAGCGGTCATGTCTCCGTGCCAGATGCCGGCGGGGCCGGGACCGGGCAGCGCCAACTCCGACAGACGCACGGAGCGCTGCACCTTCAGCGCACCCTCCTTATACTTCACCTGTACCGACATACACTTGGCCACGCAGGCGAGCAGCACGTCCAGCACGCCGAACCTGCCGCCGCACCAGCCGACACGGTCAGTACTCAGTCAATGATCAGAACCGACAACAACGGGAACAACAGGACGTCCAGCACGCCGAACCTGCCGCCGCACCAGCCGGCACGGTCAGTACTGAGAGTCAATGATCAGTACCGACAACAACGGGGGGAGGGGGGGTATGGGTGTCGCAACGGCAGCGGTTATCTGACGACCATAGTTTAAAGACGTATATCTGGGTGAAAGCGAACAGACAAGAAAACGTGCCACGTCATGACAAACATATCACTAACAAATCAGAATTCTTAAAAACGCCAAAGAGAGTGCACAGTAAGGATGACAAGTTCACGACCACAGAGCCGGCGTCGGGCCCAAATTCAGGCCCGGCGGGACTGAAGCTGTGTCTGAATTCAGGTTTACCGGTCTCGTACCGGGCTCAGCAGAAGTTCGGGGGTTTAACTATTCTATAATGTAAAATAAGTAGACATTCAGATTGCTATTTACCGGGCCTGGCGGTTACTGCCACATGTGACCGGGCCTTGATACCGATGCCAACTCATTTATGAGCGAAGGCGGTGGCCGGTTGCCTGGTGTTGGAATATTGGGTTTTACATATTTGCATCTCTAGCAGTAGTAGCAGCAGGGTAGTGAGTGGGAGTATAGGATGACGATCACTCACATGTCGTACGGCTGGTCGCTGTCGCCACTATTCTCCTGATCTGCAGAGCAGCTGCCGCCGCCGCCGGTCGTCTCGGCGTCCGGCAGCCGGCACCGCTCACCCTGCAGCTCTGCCAGCGAGGCCGGCGTCATCTCCTGGCAGCACGCGGCGCAGCAGACTGACCACCTGACGCTGACAGCGCGCCGAGCCGCTGTGCAGCAGCGACAGGAGGTCGGCCAGCAGCCGGCGCTGACCCGACAGGTGCTGCCGGCCCACAGCGCTGCCACTCAGCGACAGAAGCATCGACAGCATCTGGAAACAGTGCGTGTCGCCGGCGGCCACGGCCGCTCCCACGTCGGCCGGCTCGTCCTGAAGCCGCACCGCCTCGCGCGCCAGAGCCGCCATCACGTGGTCACAGATCTGCCGGGGTGGCGGGGGAGATGTCAGGAGGAGACGTCCCTCTCATTTACAACGAACCACTTTATCCGGCTCCCACCGGCGGCATATTTCGGCAGCATAGTAAGAGCCCTCATACGCACATGAAATAGACACAAATCAGAAACAGATACCGACGGATGAGCAGACATCCCGACCAGTGACGTGATATGCCCCAGCTCGTCGATACATCTCATATCTGTCTGTGGCGCGTCTGCTCACCTGGGTCTGCAGGTGGGTGAGTTTGCAGCGCGAGAACAGGATGGAGACCATGTGTTGTCGCAGGTCAGTGTCCTCCTCCGTGCCGGGCTCAGCAGGCAGGCTGGCCGCCTGCGAGCGGCCCCCGCTCGGTGTCTCTCCCTCGTCAGCTGACAGGCAGCTTACCAAACACCTGCAACCCCCAAAACATTCGTAAGCTGACAGCAGGCTTACCAAACACCCTGCACCAACAAAACATCTCGTCAGCTGACAGCAGCTTACCAAAACAACCTGCCACCACAAAAACACCTCGTCAGCTGACAAGGCAGCTACCAAACACCTACACCCCCAAAACCATAATCGTCAGCTGACAGCAGTCTTACCAAACACCATACACCACCAAAACATCTTACGTCAGCTGACAGCAGCTATACCAAACAACCTGCACCACAAACATCTCGTTCAGCTGACAGGGCAGCTTAACCAACACCTGCACCCCAAACACCTCGTTCAGCTACAGCAGTTCACCAAAAACACCTACACCCCCAAAACAATCGCGTCAGCTGACAGCAGCCTTACCAAACACCTTGCACCCCAAAACACCTCGTCAGCTGACAGCAGCTTACCAAACACCTGCCCAACAAAACACCTCGTCAGCTGACAGCAGCTTACCAAACACCTCACCCCAAAACATTCTCGTCAGCTGACAGCAGCTTACCAAACACCGCACCCCAAAACATCTCTTCAGATGACAGCAGGCTATCAAACACTGCACCCCAAAAACACTCGTCAGCTGACAGCAGCTTACCAAACACCTGCACCCCAAAACATCTCGTCACTACCAGAGCTTTACCAAAACAACCCTAACCACCCCAAACACCTTCGGTCAGGATGACAAAGCAGCTTACCAAACACCTGCACCCCCAAACATCCCTCGTCAAGCTGGACAGGGCAGCTTACCAAACACCTGGCACCCAAAAACACCTCGTCAGATGACAGCAGCTTATCAAACACCTGCACCCAAAACATTCTCGTCAGCTGACAGCAGCTACCAAACACCTACACCCCAAACACCTTCGTCAGTCAGCTGATAACAGCTTTACCAAATACCAAACACCGGAGGATACAGGCACAGACAGAGCAGGAGGCATGGGAGGAGGGGGCGAGGTACAGCACAGACAGAGTCAGGGAGCACGGGAGGCAATGGGGAGATACAGGCACAGACATAGGGAGATACAGCCACAGAGATACAGGCGGAGGAGCTGGACTGACCTGGGCGGCGATCAGTCGGAACACCCGCAGCGTCTCCGCCTCACAGGCGGCCTGTCGGACGGCGGCGGCGGCCGGCGCCGGTCGGGCCGCCCCATCCTCCGCCAGCAGCGCCACCTGCCTCAGCCGCAGACTGTTGTCGGGCCCCTTCAGCTCGACACGCAGCCGCGACGCCTCCAGACAGGCGGGCACCGGCACTGTCAGCCAGCCGGCCTGGCGCGCCTCCACCGACACAGTCCGCAGCCGAGTCAGCTGGTCAGCAGCGCGGCCTGCCCGGAACGTCGCCGACGACACCTTGTTCTGCAGGTCGCGCACGTTGTCCACGTGGACGGCGGCCAGTCGGAGCGGGCCGCACGCGCCGGCCGACAGCGCCGCCGTCACCACCTTGCTGCGGTTGCGGTCCTCGTCGCCGCTCTCCCAGAAGGTCTCAGTGCTGGCATCGGTGAGGGAGTCGAGCAGCGCGGCGCGTGACGACGTCTCGATGGCGGCGGCGGATGTCACGTCCTGCAGACTGCTGAGCAGCACACTCGACTGCCAACAGAGGGAGGGAGCGAACCGCCACCGGCCCGGAGTTAGGACAGAGCATCACATCACATCACACACAGACACACATATGTCACGGGTTCTGTGTGTGTTCGTGCGTGCGTGTGCGTATGCGTGATGCGTGTGCGTGTGCGTGTGAACGTGTGCGTGTGCGTGTGTGTGTGTGTGTGTGTGTGTGTGTGTGTGTGTGGGTGTGCGCTGCGTGCGTGCGTGCGTGCGTGCGTGCGTGCGTGCGTGCGTGCGTGCGTGCGTGCGTGCGCGCGCGCGCGCGCGCGCGCCTGCTGCTGGGACCTGGTCAGTGTAGAGCTGTATCTGTCTCTGTATGGGTGTGTATGGGTGTGTATGGGTGTGTATGGGTGTGTATGGGTGTGTGTGCGGGTGTCCTGTCTGACCTGGTGGTCCCCGGAGCCGGCCTGCTGCTGGGAGCTGTATCTGTCTGTATGTGTGTGTGTTGGTGTACTGTCGCTGACCTGGTGGTCTCCGGAGGAGCCGGCCTGCTGCTGGGAGGTCGTCAGTGTGGAGCTGTCTCAGCGGCTGCCTCGGTCCAGCCGGCCAGGATGCGGCTGATGTTGGAGAACACGTGACTGCGGTGCAGGAAGCCGTGGTCGGCCGGTAGGAAGCGCAGTCCCCAGCACCTGCAGCGCAGCACAGCACACGGTCAGTTACAGCACAAAGACCGGCAGTCGCAGCTGAATACACGCTATCGCAGAGCGAAATTTCGACCTACCTTCCCTGGAAATGTTCCGCGAATACGGCGTCAAATGGCGTAAACGGCGTATTCAAAATGTGTCTGAGACATCACGAAAGAAACGACGCAAAACTAATCAACAACTTGCACACTCGCGTTTGGCGTTAAACAATCAGCACGTTTCCTCTGAACGACCACGCGGACATTCGTGATCTCACGTGCAATATTCGATGCCTACGGCGCTCGTAGCGGGCAGCCAGTGACTGACCGAACGGCGGTGAGCTGGAGACTGGAGGCTGGCGGCAGCAGCGGCATCAGATCGGAGATGGTCTGCAGCAGCGTGTGGAAGGCGGCCGGCAGCGCCGTGCTGCTGCCGGCCAGCGGGACGTCCGACTGGGGGTGCTCCAGCACGGCGCTCTCCTCCTGACGACGAGGAGACACAAACACGGTCAGCTGACGTCATATCGGACCGGCCATCACACAGACGGCTGCCGACACGGTAACTACTGATCCTCCACACTAACACCGCCCCGATAAATACAGACACTGGATACAGCCACTGGACACAGACACTGGACACAGCCACTGGAGACAGGCACACAGACACAGACACACGGACAGCAGATAGCTGCTGAGTACACAAGACATACATGGACAGCAGATAACTGCTGAATACACACAGACACACTGGGACAGCAGATAACTTCTGAATACACATTACACACAGACACTGAGCAAATATCCTGAATCCCGAAACAAGAGTCCCGTAAACAGATCCCATGACCTGATTTATTGCGTATGGATGCCAGATATAATGGGATATATATTGTTACATTTTGTCATTATATCTGTAGGTCCGTCATAAGATTTCCTCGCGAGATCCTCATCATACTCACCATCAATCCGAACTTGAGATCCATGTACAATGCACATGCCTTCTAGGGAGCAGTATCGTTTATTATAATCCTGTATCAGAATTCAGAATGCCCTCACTCTCTTAACCAAAAACAGATATACAATTATAAAAGGTCATGAAAGTGCGGAGAGAAACACTTGACATGCGAATTACATGAACTAAGCCAGTATGTCAGGTTGCACAATGCCGTTGAGCCGGTCCATACGTCTGACGGTGGTTAGGCGGCCGGTGAGCAGCTGCACCCGAGTCTGACGGCTCACCTGTAGCCGAGTCTGACTGCTCACCTGTTCGGCGGCGGCCGTCGCTCCGTCGCCAGGCTCGGCCGTCAGAGACTGGATCAGGTGCCACATCAGGTCGTGAAGACAGGTCGGCTGGGTGACGCTCCGCAGCAGCCAGTTCAGCACCTGACACACACACACACACACACGCACACACACAGTCACTGTCAACGTCAGTCCTCCAACTATCCTCTCGCTCTCAGCCAAACAGGGTTTTATGACGGCGTGATGCGCTGTTCTGAAAGCTGTGGTAATCGCGCGCACAAACTGTAATATCCTTTGTTTGTGTTGTTATAATGTATTGCGTACTACACGCCAAAATGTATTATCGTAACATGTGCTTTGCTTAGTCTTGCGATTACGCTTAGGCATTACCGCCTCGCCTAAACGTGCGTAAGGGGTGAGGGTCAGCCGTCGCGTAGTGAGCTTTCTACGCAGCTAAGGGGTTCGTCCATGTGCCCACTGTAGAGCCAGCACCAGGCTGACACCCACCTGTAGAGCCAGCCCCAGGCTGACACCCACCTGCAGAGCGTAGACGCGGCAGGCGGCGCGGCGGATGGCGCGTCGCAGGGCGCGCTGCAGACAGCTGAGCTCGTGCTGCTGCAGTACAAACGATACCACCGGCCGCGACAGCAGCGCCTGTGTAATACACAAACACACACAGTCAGCCGGCAGGTAGTATTTCAGTTACCAGCAGTTACGGTGGTGAGAGTTACCAGCAGGTGGTGTTAGTCCCTTACCAGCGAGTGGGTACCGCCAGACAGACCATGAAATTTGGCCATTTCACAAATGTCCTTATCGCAAATGAGCTGCAATAGTTTTGTGGCACGTATTCTACGTCTTCTCGCACACGTGATATTTAAAAGTGAAAGTAATTCTGACCTTTGCCTAGTTTGGCCGATTAGCCTAATGCTCGGGGCATTGAGAAAAGTACATAGCCATGACCAGGTGTCCATTGGTTGAACGCTGATATTGGTTGGTTGAGACGAGTCTGTGATACAGCAATTACCTAGACCAGGGAGTGCGTCTAATCAGCATCAGTGCTCGCGTAACTAACCGTAAAATATACAATGGAAACATACTGAGGCCATCGCTTCTAGTGCAGCAGATCTGAACTGCTCAGTGAGCTGACTGCCGCTCTAATGGAGAGTACCGAGCCGCCAACACAGAGAGACACAGAGACAGAGACAGAGACAGAGACAGAGACAGAGACAGAGACAGAGACAGAGACAGAGACAGAGACAGAGAAGAGACAGAAGACAGAGACAGAGACACAGCAGGAACAGAGACAGAGACAGAGACAGAGACAGAAGACAGAGAAGAGATCAGAGACAGGACAGAGACAGAGACAGAGACAGAAGACAGAGACAGGAACAGAGAACAGAGACCGAGACAGAGACAGAAGACAGAGACAGAGAAGAGACAGAGACAGAGACAGAGACAGAGACCAGAGACAGAGACAGAGGCCATGGGACACGAGGACAGAAGACAGAGACAGAGACAGAGACAGAGACAGGACAGAGACAGAAGCACAGAGACAGAGACAGAGACGAGACAGAGACATGAGACAGAGACAGAGACAGAGACAGAGACAGAGACAGAGACCGAGACAGAGGGGAGGAGTCGGGGGTACAGCAGAGAGAGAGAGAGAGAGAGAGAGGAGGAGAGAGAGAGAGCGAAGAGAGAGAGAGAGAGAGCGAGAGAGAGAAGAGAGAGAGACAAAGAGAGACATAGAGACGAGAGAGACAGAGGACACAGGAGACACAGAGAGACAGAGAGACACAGAGAGACACAGAGAGACACAGAGAGACACAGAGAGACACAGATAGACACAAATAAACACAGAGACGCATAGAGACACAGAGACGCAGACTCACCTGCAGATCGGCCGGGCCGCTGGTCAGACTGAGAGAGCCGCGCAGCTGCTGCAGTCGGCTGGACGGCCGGCCTAGGAAGCCAGCCGCACCGCCGCCGCCGCCGCCACCGCTGGCGTCACCAGGCCGGTCGCCGGAGCTGGGGGCCCGCCGTCTGCGGAGCATCATCACTCGGCCATCCCAGCCGGAGCCGGGTGAGGTGCCGACCGACACGGAGCGCTGGTAGCCACGGCCTGCTGCTGCTGCCGCCGCTGCTGCCGGCTCCACGGCCGGCTCCTCACACGGCTGGTCACTGTGAGTGGTGGCCGGAATCTGAAACATCAGCACGGTAATAGATTAGCAGCAGCAATATTAGGCCACTGCAGACCGCCGCGACAGGGCGCCTACCTCATCTGAGAGAACCAGCTGCCTCAACGCAATCATCTCTCATGTACAATTTATATTTACTGCTCAGGAAAACACGAAATACTCTTGGCACTCTAGTTCTAGTTCTAGTTCTATAAAACTTCCTTGAAAAAGAAGAACAAATCATCAACTAACAGATTCCAAAAACAAGCAAAAATCATTATTTTGAACACTTCCTGATAAGGAATGTGCACTTCCAAAAGGCGTCGGAGCATTGCACAATGTTCGTGTTTGGTAGGTCTGTGGTTGCCCACTAGTATATATAATGAAAATTTCACCCGGTGCTGCGCTGAAGTGAATAGGAAATGGAGAGCAACGGAGCAAGTTGGATGTGTTTATGGTTTTAACACGGAAAAGATCTACCTTAATCCCACACGGTCCGCCTACCAATCGAAAGCCACCGCGACAGACGGATGGGTAGCCAGCCGAAAACAGACGCCATGTTGTAATCTCACGGACCGTTACAGTACCATTTTCTGCCACCGTATCGGACATTTACTCTCATACATCGATTGGATGTCGTGTTATACAGCAGAGTGGCTCGGATCTCGTGTTACTCACACAGGCGGAGACGGGCCGGGCAGCTGAGCGGCGCGGGAGGCGGCCGCGGCCGGCGCCGGCCTTCTCGGCGTCGTTCTGCCGTCGCAGCTCTGCCGACAGCTCGTCTTCCTTCAGACGCCGCAGGTGCGCCTGCTGCCCGCCCAGAGTGTGTAGACACTGGAACGCCACGGCTGGGAACGGACCGGTGCCGGCCGCCGCCGCCGCCGCCCCCGCCGGAGGCTCATCGGCCGCCAGCTGCAGCAGGAACAGAGCGTTCTGCCGCATCAGCTGGTGCGTCTCCCACTCGGAGGGAGAGCGGAGCGGCGCCGCTGCCGCCGCCGCCGCCCCCTGGCCACCACCGCCGGCCGGCCGACGCTTAGACTTCTTACGGCGGCACAGGCAGTAGAGGGCTCACCTGGCGGTGGCGGCCGCCGTGATGTACCGCTGGCGACAGTCGCTACACATCAGGCAGTAGAGGGCTCACCTGGCGGTGGCGGCGGCCGTGATGTACCGCTGGCGACACTCACCACCATCACAGACAGTGAGAGACAGTGCAGTAGAGGGCTCACCTGGCGGTGGCGGCGGCTGAGATGTACCGCTGGCGACAGTCACCACACAGCAGGCAGTAGAGGGCTCACCTGGCGGTGGCGGCGGCTGAGATGTACCGCTGGCGACACTCACCACACAGCAGGCAGTAGAGGGCTCACCTGGCGGTGGGGGCGGCCGTGATGTACCGCTGGCGACAGTCACCACACAGCAGGCAGTAGAGGGCTCACCTGGCGGTGGCGGCGGCCGTGATGTACCGCTGGCGACAGTCACCACACAGCAGGCAGTAGAGGCCTCACCTGGCGGTGGGGGCGGCTGAGATGTACCGCTGGTGACAGTCACCACACAGCAGGCAGTAGAGGGCTCACCTGGCTGAGATGTACCGCTGGCGACAGTCAACACACATCAGGCAGTAGAGGCTCACCTGGCGGTGGCGGCGGCCGTGATGTCACGCAGCGACAGTCGCTAACATCAGGCAGTAAGAGGGTACCTGGCGGTCGGCGGCGGCTGAGATGTACCGCTGGCGACACTCACCACACAGCAGGCAGTAGAGGGCTCACCTGGCGGTGGCGGCGGCCGTGATGTACCGCTGGCGAGTCGCTACACATCAGGCAGTAGAGGCCTCACCTGGCGGTGGCGGCGGCCGTGATGTACCGCTGGCGACAGTCGCTACACATCAGGCAGTAGAGGTCCGCGGAGGCCGTGCCACACACCTCGGCGGCGGCGGCGGGGGCCGGCTCGCCGTACCGGCCGCTGGCGTGGTAGCCACGGCCGCCACTGGGTCGGCCGCAGCCAGGGTGATGTCGCTGCAGGTGGGCCAGCAGGCCGGACGGCTGCAGCGGCGCGCAGCACAGCTCACACAGCAGCGAGCCGCCGTGCACCTGGCAAACACATCACCACAGACACCAGACCAGACACAGAATGTGAACACAGAGGCTAACAGTGGATAAAGTGTTGATACACAGCACAGCTGGTGGCAAGTTTGACAACAGCACACAGTTGACCGCAGCTTTACAACAGCAGATATTTGACACACACACACAGTGAGACGGGTTGACGCAAGCACCCCTGACCACCGGTGACATATCACACAGTGACACGGCCACAACTGACACAGTTTAATGACACAGTGTCCCCAGGTTTGTCGATTGGATGGGAGATGGCATCCCAACTGTTGAATGATTTTCCACTCCCAAAATACGAATTGTGATATTGAATTGTGAATTTAAATAAATATTGACTAAAGATAACATGATTTCAACGAAAACTACCTGCTTTTCATAACATTCAAAACAGTAACCAAATCCGCACTATTTTGTACATAATTTGCACTCTTTCATGGTCCTTTTTTGGCAAAAATTTTCCACTCCTGCACCCAAGCCAAAATTGGAATCTTTGGAACACTGTAAATGACCAGTACACATTTTCACAATTTAGTCCGAATGTTTTGAATGTATATATTTCCAAGATCAGAAGCCACGCTAAGCAGAATTGTTGTTAGTCACGCTAAGCAGCAACAACAACTGGTACCAGCATCTGTCCGCCGTTTTGCCGCATCGAACGCTGCCACCAGCGTCGAAAAAAAAAACAGATGACTGTTGACACTTATACTGACAGTTGTCAGAAAACAGTTGGCACAGTGAACAGGTGACAATCAAATACCACCATGCACCTGACGGATGCATGGTCAGTCAGCGCATACTAGTGACAGCGCGCCTGTGCCTATGCAGGCATTCGTGTGCGTGCGATGCAGCTCAGCCAGTACCAGTGGCGGCAGCCGACATGCCGGGGGCGGAGGCGGGGGCGGGGGGGCTGTACCTGTTTGATGTGGCGCGCCTGGTCGGTGAACATGCCGAGGCAGAGCTCACAGCGCTGCTCTGTCTCGCAGACCGGCTCCAGGTCGGCCCCCCGCGCCTTCTTGGCTCGTTTGTCGCGCGCCTCGCGGCCCAGCCGATCGGGCCGACGCGGCCGCGGGGTGCTCGGACTGGGCAGCGCCACCTGACGGACACAGCAGACACTGACACAGGCCGATACACCGAGCAACAGGCCAGATACACACTGACACAGGACGATACACCGAGCAACAGGCCAGATACACACTGATACAGACCGATACACCGAGCAACAGGCCAGATACACCGAGCAACAGGGGCCAGATACCAGATACCTCAGTCCTACCTGCTGTACTGTCAGTCCAGCCTCAGTCCTACCTGCTGCGCTATCAGTCCGGCCAGTATGGTGATCAGTCCGTCCCAGATGGCGGCCAGGTACTGCAGAGAGGGCATCTGACCGCCACCGGCCGGCTCCAGGCCTCCATCCATCTCAGGCAGCGTGTCCAGCTGGTCAGACGAGTCCCCCTGCCTCCCCGGCCGTGTCAGAGCTGCTGACAATTACAGAACAGCGTGTCCAGCCGGTCAGAGAAGTCCCCCGCCTCCCCGGCCGTTGTCCAACATTAAGACAGCGTGGTCGCAGCTGGTCACTGTGCGCCGTGGGTGTATGTCTCCACCTGTGTATCAGCTGTGTGCCGTCAGTCGGCGGTGCGCGGTGTAGGTGACTGCCTCCAGACACCTCCAGAGAATGCCGCTGTTGGCGGCGGCTGTCCGCGGGGCCGGGGCCGGGGGCAGCAGCGTCAGAGCGCACCGGCGAACCTTGGCGTCCGGCGTGCGGGTGGAACTTCAGGTATGTGGCGCACGCCATGGCGTCATGCACCAGACCTTCGTGCCACAGGAAGGCGGCGAACACGGCCCGCTGACACTCAGCCACCGACGGGCTGAGCGCCGTCCGGGGCGGCTGATGTGCCGTGCGGGGCGGCTGTGACGGTGAGCAGCTGCCACAGGGGTCCGCTGCCAGCCCGGCCCTGTCACGCAGCAGGCCCGCCGTCGGACTGCTGGTCCTCTCACGTTTGCTGCGCGCCGGTCGTCCGTCGCGCACCGTCAGCTTGGGGGAGAGCCGCGGCGAGTGTCCGCCGATACTGAAGGCCGACCGGTCGGGCTGCGGCGATCCCTCGGGCGAGGTCTGTGTGCCCGTCTGTGACACAGCGCGGCTCACCTGCCGCTCCACGTCCCTGACGTTCAGCCCCGAGCTGCAGCTATGCGGCGAAGGAGCCGGACGGCGAGCCGCTCATGTCGCGGGCCAGTGAGCTGAGCAGCGCGCTGGTGTCGCTCAGCGCCGACTCGGCGCGGCTGGAGCTCAGCTGTGTGGAGACGTGTCGCGGTCTGACGGCGGCCAGAGGGCTGCAGCTGCGGCTGCGGCTGGGACTGTGCAGCGCCGAGACGGCAGCAGTCATTGGAGAGCCACCCACTGGACTGTCACCGCCGCCGCCGCCGCCAGGTATACAGACGGGACTACTGCTGGTGACGGCCGGCCGAGGACTGAGCGGCGGTTTGGGACTGAGGCCGCGGGCCGCCGCCGGACGGCCGCGCTTCGGTGTGCCCGGCGGGGTACGTGGCGGGGTGTCGCCGTTACCGTTATAGCGTGACTCACTGAGCGCCTTCACCACCTCCCGGACGGAGACGCCACCGACGGCGCCGCGGGGCGGGCTGTCCCTGGAGGGAGAAGCATCCCGTGCACGGCCCTGGCTCAGCCATCTGTCCAGCACAGACGGCTTGTGATGGACGGAGCCGCAGCCGGGGCTGGAGACCGCACGGCGGACAGCTGGCGTCGCTGCCGGCACAGCTGGCGCCGCCGCTGAGGTCGCTACCGTTGTCGCTGCCGGAGCTGATGTCACCGCCGGACATAGGGCCGTGGCCGTGGCAGGCGACTCATCAGACAGTTCCTGTTTGAGGTCGGTACGCGGCGGGACCGGCGGAGCCTGCCTAGCGGCGCCGAAGACGAAAGGCTGGCCGGCGTCCACTGACGAGGCAGACACCGACAGACTGCTGCCGCCGGAGTCACCGCCACCCGCGCGCGCACCGAAGCTGAAACTCTTGCTGAGGTTAGTGGTGAAGTTTAAGGACGTGGCCGCCGGTAGCGAGGCGGACATGTTGCAGTGGCCGTTCACCACTGTCTGTGGGACCCGCCGCAGGTACACCAGTGTAGGGTCCGAGACCAGAGCCCAGGCCTCGGGCGCGTCAGGGCAGTAGCGAGACACGGACTCGTTGGAGAGCTTCAGCCAGCGGTCGTCCCCGTCGTCGTACTCTCCGACGCTGGCCAGTCGGCAGCCGTACTGGACAGTGGCCAGGCTGCGGCTGCCGCGGCTCGGCAGCACCCGCAGGTTGTGACCGTTCAGGCCACAGCGGACCACCTCGTACTGGGCGGGCCCGGCCGTCAGCTCAGCCGAGCTCGGCGACACCGACACGGCGCGCTGACTGCGCTCCGGACACTGCTGAGTCTGGATCGCCTGGTTGATGACGTCGTCGATGGACGCCAGCGGCTCGTCGGGAGGCACCAGCAGCGTCTTGCCCAGGTGCTGGTTGTACTGGAGACACCAGCCCTCGGTCGGCGGTCGGCGGCCGCACAGCTCGTGCATCGACTCTGCCGAGAGGCGCACCCACACGCCGTCATCATTGTGCACCTCATCGACGAGCGTGACGTGGCCTCCGACCGGCACCAGGCCGATCTGCTCCGCCTGCAGGCTCGGGTGGGAGCGCACCCGCAGGCCGGCCGAGTTCTGAGCGCAGAAGCGGCGCTGACGGCGCACTGGTGACGCACGGCGCGCCGCCGGCTGGCTGGCCAGCGGCGGTGGCAGGAAGCCCTGTGCCGGCTCGCGGACCTGCACCCGCTGCACGTGCTCCAGCTGAGCGCCGTCGACGCTGACGTGGATGCCGTACCAGCCGCTGGTGGCCGGCGTCCAGCTGGCACAGTAGGTCCCGTCTCCGTTGGATCGCACCATCATACTCTCCGCCGGGCGGCGAACCGCCGGCGCCACCAGACGCAGCTCCTCAAATGAATAGGCGCTGTACGCCGGCATCAGGGTGATGGCCTGGTAGCACATCTTGTCCTTGACGGTGACCTGGTAGGGCGTGTCCAGAGAGGGCACCGCGTGGCCACCGAATGAGCGGTTGTCCACCTGGCTGATCCTCCGCATCTTACAGCTGCCGATGGCCGAGTCCTCCACCGGCGAGATGGGCTCCGCCCGCACCTCCACCTGCCGGCAGTCACCACACAGTCACTGTACGATCACTGTACGGTCACTGCACGGTCACTGCTACCACACAGTCACTGTACGGTCACTGCACGGTCACTGCTACCACACAGTCACTGCTGCTAGTCACTGCTGCTACATAGTCACTGTTACTACATAGTCACTGCTACTACATAGTCACTGCTGTTACATGGTCACTGCTACTACTACATGTCACTGCTACCACACAATCACTGCTGCTACACAGTCACTGCTACTACACGGTTACTGCTGCAGCGCCGCTCCAGCGTGCCTCTCAGTTTGATCACGGTCCAGTGACGGCGTGTCACTGCGGTCCAGTGACGGCGTGTCACTGCGGTCCAGTGACGGCGTGTCACTGCCGGTCCAGTGACGGCGTGTCACTGCGGTCCAGTGACGGCTGCGGTCCAGTGACGGCGTGCCACTGCAGTCCAGTGACGGCGTGTCACTGCAGTCCAGTGACGGCGTGTCACTGCCGTCCAGTGACGGGCAGCGCGGTGGGCCGGGGGTACTACTGACCTGCAGTCCAGCAGTGTAGGCGGACAGACCGTGCTGGTCGCGGGTGGTGACGGTGACGGTCGCTGGCCAGCCACAGCGCAGCGGCTCGCCGCCGCACGCCGTCTCAGTGAGCGCCGGCTCGAGACGCGGCTCCGGCTGCAGCCAGGCGGCCAGCCGGGCGCCGCTCGTGTTCGGACGCGCCGTCACCAGGTCACGCAGAAACTCACGCTCATTGCTGTGACAGCTACCGGGGAGAACACACAGCCACAGGTCAGCACGGTCACAGGTCACAGGACACAGGTCAGCACGGTCACAGGACAGGACACAGCCACAGGTCACAGGTCACAGGACACAGCCACAGGTCACAGGTCACAGGACACAGGTCAGCACGGCCACAGGTCACAGGTCAGCCAATGGTCACAGGTCACAGGACACAGGTCAGCAGGTCACAGGACACCAGGTCAGCGACGCGTCACAGTTACACCCCCCCCCCCCCCCTCCCCCCCCCCCTCCCCTCCCCCCCCCCCCCCCCCCCCCCCCCCCCCCGCCCCCCCTGGTCACAGGACCAACTCTGTGATCTGTCAGACCGTTAAAGTATGTTTGCTCTTCCAAACACGCTGGCGCAAAAACACACTCGATCTCATGTATTGTCTAACCGGCAAATGTTTGTAACTGACATCTATGTACAAAGATGATCTTAGATCTCTGACCCATCAAACAATATGATTAAGTGTGTGCATTAAATATGTAACGATCGTGCGTAACTTTAACCTCCAGGGCAATCCGGCTCTTTAACTACAAAACAGCTGACTTTTGAGAGACTGCGAATGTCATAGGGGTGCTGTCATGGGATTGATTACTGATTTGAGTTATTGGGGTTCTAGGGGCGCGTCGACTTATCAAGGTCACTTTGCGCCCATAACAGCTATTTAGTTACTTATAATGCGAGAGAGTAAACGGTCTGGTAACCCTTGGACGATATGTAAGTGAGTGGATCGTTTCCTGAACAGAATCAGAGTCATTTCCCAGCAAAACACTCATCGACGTTGCTGGTAAGAGGCGCCCGAGGTGCTGGAGACGTTCCTGGACGTGTTGCATACACTCAAGCAAGACATGTCGAACGGTCAGTGGTGTGTTACACCACGAAGGGCACAGTGGCATGGTCTTCACCACAGAGCAAATAACTATGAGTCGCATACGTCATGACCAATCACGAATCTGCAACAAGGTGCATTCCTCCTACCTCTGACTGCGAGAAACAAGAATGCCATCTTGAAAGTCGCCGGTTTCACTTCCTATTTAGTCTTATTTCGGTCCTGGCTCTCATCCATCGAACGAAATGCCATTGCTTGTATATCGAGGATCAATGGCTGCGGAAAAAAGTCTCTCGCGGACGGCGAGCGAGTAAGCGTCTTGTGCTTTGGTGCGACGAGCAGCACGTCTTCCCGCGCTCAAGCGAGCTCGTTACCCGGTACTCCAACTATGACTAGTGGACCCAGCAAAGCGTAATTCTCTTCCTTGCCTGATCCAGAACAGTAAGACGTTTTAAATATCCTGTTTAAAAGGATATCTCGAGGAATAAAAGGTCCTGAGGGCAAAAGGCTACTAATGGAGTCAGTTTAAAATAAGATGTAGGTCTCATTTTCCAAATCTTCGAACTAATGAAGGGACAGTTGCCTTCGCTACACGCTTACCCTAAGCATCGGAAACGAGTAAACCAACGAAGCGTCAAGCTTGCAGTGCGCAATAATCGCAGTGGTTGTGTCCGTCCTTACCAAATGCACACCCGAGCCTCGATTCAACTAGTCTTTGACCCGTCAGTGTAAAGGTGGAACAAGTTGTGCCTGTTAAAGGAAAGCTATTGTTGCTGCAGGGCTCAGCACGGAAGGCCACATCTGGGATCTTCACCCTCCTTATCGCATCAGAGTCGACAATATCCCACGATAGATGGGCGGATATAAGCTGCCCAGACGGTGGGACCGACCAGCATGTTTCCACTCTCATGATACCTCTAGTCGATAATCACCTTCCGGCAAATTAGTTTCTCATACCTCACACAAAAGGGGGTGGTAGAACGATTCACACGTCCTTCGCAAAACACAGCCGAGAAGCTATCAGAGAAGACTGGTTCATATGTGGGATGAGATGGGAACTGACGTAGCTTTGCGGCGTAACGCATGCCGAGCATCTTCTCCGCAAAAAATGACAGAAGGAGGCTCGGTGCATTCGGCCAGCTAGCTGCTGTAGGCGACGTGCGGAATGCGCCGAGTGGCTATGGCGTTAGTCGCAGTGTGATGGATTGTGTCTAAAGTTTCTTCTTTGCTCGACTCGCACGCACTGTCGTATACGAAACAGGCGTAATCAAGTTTTGCAAACGGTCATAAGGCTCTGGTTTATAAAAGTAAAAAGCGTATCACGATCTGCTCCGTACCACGTTCTTTGAGACGCATTTTCTAAATGTTTTTCATAGATTTTAAAACATCGCTCCCTGATCCGTGAAAATTTGCTTCTCTGTATGAAAGGCGATTATCCATTGTTCACTCCCAGGAAACTTTGCTGCTGGCTGTACTGGTATGGATTGTCTGTACATGCGGAGCTCCATGTCCGGACAGTGACGGCGGCGGCGACAGAAATGGACGGCTGTTGTTTTCGTGGTGGAGAAACGAAATCCATTCTGAGCGCCCCACCTCTCTAACCGACCTATGGCAAGGTTGACAGCTTGTCGTTCGTATTACCTTGTGCTCGAGGCGGCATGACCAAATCGTTGAAATTCGTCAACGTAGAGGCAAGCTGCCCTTATTGTGCGGCCGGAACGGTCCGTCACCGATTATCATTCACCATGCATACCAAACAGAGGTGACAGCTGAGGCACCCGCCCTGTGGGGATTTACCATTAACAGGTATGATATCTTTCTGACTTATCGTTTCAACTCTGACACGAAAAAAGCCGGTCAGATAAAATCTCCCTCCCTAAAAACGTTGCCATATACCTCGTATACCGGATGTTTAAACAGCTCTTTAAAAAGTATTACCTTGACGCCATGCAGCGCTGTTCTAAAACGGACAGCCTCTATGTCAAAAAACACAGCTCCCAACGTGTCTGTTTTTCTTATTAATTGGCACGTTACACAGAATCTTGTTTATTAACGATGACTTATGGTACTGCGATGTTTCCGAAAAGCGCACTGCGTGTTAACTGAAAATGCCCTGTTCTCTACAAAACCAGGGTAATCTCGCCGTTTCACCATCTTTTCCATTCAGCTTTTGCCAAAAGCGCAGATTGTGAGAGAGATGGGACGGTAGTGGAGAGGATCTAAGCCGGCATTGCTGTTTGAGAAATTGGGAATAACTGTCTGCGTCTTCTCCAAGCCTCTGGAAACTCCCCTTGTTGCCAAAACGAGTTTGAATGTTGTCAGCAGTTCAGCTTTTGCACATGGCGGGAGGTGACGAAGGCCATCTTCGTTATGAATACCGTCGGGCCCTCAGTATACCGATTTCAATTGAGTTAATCGCTGATTGAAGCCTCGGGCAGTGTAAATGGCTCGTTGTAAAGGTATCGTTTCGGTGGTCGCAAAATTGATCCTGGTCGCTTCGCCAGCGAGCTCGTTGTCGATAAAAATTGTGGATCTGCGCCCTACACGCTGCGCTCACCAGCCACGGGCGATCACTATTTAGCGACCCTCTGTCGGGGTGTCAACGTTCCTTGACCTGCAACACGCAGCATTGGGAGCGGATAGAGCAGAACTGTCCGGCTATACGTTTGATGCGAGCCCAGACCTGGTGCGTTGGCGTAAAACGGTTCAGCGAATCAACGTAAGTGCGCCACGATACTAGTTTCGCCGCCTTGATCGTGCGTCTGGCAAATGCCCGCGCTTTTTTAAAAGCTATGAGATTTTCAATGGTGCTTCTTCGATCAAACTGTTTGAAAGCGCGCTTCCGAGCACGGATGGCCTCCCCGCATTCCTTGGTCCACCATGGGACCGGAGGGCGTCGCGGCTTCCCCGACGTCCTCGGTATGCATTCGTCAGCAGTGTTTAAAAGTAGTGATGTAAACTCATCTGCGGACATGGTATCATCGCTGCTTAAAATAGATGTTTCGAGAAGTGTTTCAAACTCGGCCCAGTTTGCCTTACCGACAATCCCACCTCCTGGCGGGAGCCTAAATCTGGGTCGTCCTGGTATTGCAACCCACACAGGAAAGTGCGTCACTACCCAGTGGTTCGTCGTGAACCGAAACCATATAAAAGTTGGGCTAACTGGCTGACAAGGCTTAGATCAGCGCAGATGTTTGACCAGAAGGCATGTAAATGGGTCGGTGTTCCCGTGTTTAAAATACACAGAGCCTCGTCGTTAATAGAGAACGCTCTAAAAGGCGACCACGAGTTTCTGTGCTTCCACAACCCCATGCAGTGTTATGGGCGTTAAAATCACAGCAGTAAGACTGTGGCGACAGCTCAGAGACTAACGTCTCATCTCCTGCGAGAGGAAGGGCCGATGCCAGGGGGAAGGTACAAAGAAGCACCACGGTTACCTCTCGGCGGTAGAGGTTAATGCGACGCGGCCACTGCTTGAAGCTTGGGAACGCAGTGTAGCAGCTGTCGCCGCTGCACACTATGCGAATCGCAAGCGAAACTCCACCGTGTGGCCACTGTTGTAACCGGTTCGTTCCTTTACGAAAGACAGCATAAACCCGTTCACCGAGCACTGCATGTCGGGCGCCCGATTTCGTCTCCTGTGGAACAATGGCCAGTGAGGATTAAAGCCCTGCGGAATGATTGTCTGCAGGCTATTGAAAATTGGACCGTAGTCCTCTACCAGTTCCGACTGAAGAATAAAATGCATGGGAGAGTGATTAAAAAAACCACTGAAAGCAGCGCTAGATAGAAAAACGCCAGATTAAAACAAGAAGACACACACTTAGAGACCGCTGTTCCCGCTGGAAGCGGATCAGCCTCAGTAAAACCAACTCCCGAGGGTGATGACCCGGCCATCCCGCAGCCTGCCATCAGCGAGCGCTGAACGCCCCCGCGATCAGGACCCCCTTGCGGTTTGAGCGGGTTCTGGGGTTGGGTCCTCCACTGAAGCCTTCCACGACAGGCCTCGCCACCAGGTCTAGGGTGGGAGGAGGTCCATCGATACTCCGCACAGACGGAGGCGGTTTACTACGGAGGCAGTGGGTCAGCCACGCTGACCGCGGCGGCGCGAAAGGCGGCGCCGGTGCCGGGGGAAACCGCGATGGCGGGAGCCTACACCGGACGGCGAGGACAACACCGCCCACCTGCAGGCGGCAGGTGCGCGGGCCGCCGGGGGAGACGAGTCCACCCCGCCCGAAAGCGGGCCGGAAGGACAGATCAGAGCCAGAGGACCGTCGGGACTCCTGTAGCTCGTCAACAAAGGCGAGCCCGCTTAGCTT
This sequence comes from Semibalanus balanoides, assembly GCA_014673585.1. NCBI lineage: Eukaryota > Metazoa > Arthropoda > Thecostraca > Balanomorpha > Balanidae > Semibalanus > Semibalanus balanoides. Next base: position 5,272 of record VOPJ01001769.1, on the reverse strand, counting down.
CACGGCGGCCTGTTTCCACCTCTGCACGCCGCAGGCCTCCTTCACCGTCATCCCTCTGCCGGGGACGGTTTCGTCGCTGTACGGCGATCACGGACTTGGACTGGGGGGAACTTGCAGTCTCCAAGGATAGCGGGGCCGCCGAGGACCCACGACGAGTCTGGACGAGAGTCCATTCCTCGTCACCCGACTGCCCAGCTGGAGCCGGAGGGGCCGGTGGCGCGGCAGTTGCCAGTGATGCAGGTCGCTCGGCGACATCAGTCTCGGAAGATGTCTGGACGGCGCCAGACGTAGGAGGCGCGACAACCACGGAGAGTCCAAACGACTTAAGGAGGGCGATGAGGTCCACCGCATCAGCTAAACGTCATATGCGTCTTGGTGCTGAAGAGCGGCATCCTGGCCTTTCGAAGCGTATGTTCACCTTTGGATGTGTCTGATTGTATCAAATCGCGCTGCCTCTGGAAGGATATGTTTTGGTGCATTTTAAGTGTTACAATTTCTTTTCTCGCAAGTAAGCAGGACATGTGCGGACGTAGGAAGCGTGAGTGATTGGTCTGGATCACAGTTTTACACATCGCTTTTCTGCGAGCACTCCTCTCCATTCGTGCTCCTGCGAGCCGCAACCTACCACATGCTCGCCTTCCCCGACAAAAGTTTTTGGTATGGCCAAAGCGCTTGGCACTTGAAAGCAGCGCATTGGAGCTTGGGATGTATGCCGAACCGCCTTGACCGTAACCAACGCGACATCAGCAGGAAGTCCGTTTCTGTCAAAAGTAAGAACTATGTTTGTTCTTGGTATATATCCGTTCCCTTCTTCACCATCATCCGTCGAGCGCATCTGTCACCCCATGTTCTGAAAGACCGTCCGCAATCTCCCCTGATCACTCACGCCGCGCAGGTCCAAAGCAGTTTGATCACCCCCTTTCGAGAAATTTAGTTTGTGGATTTCCACAGTCATTGGCCAGAGATACATCACTTCGTCCGGAAAGAATCTTTCATTGCTGTACAACAAACCGGTTTACGTCTCCATCGCCTGAGCCGCCTCATCTCCCTTCTCGAACTCGGACCTCATCCCTCCGTAAACCCTCATCCTGTCACCGAACAATACTACCCAAATCTATCACAACCATCTCGTCGCTGGAAAGGAGACAGCGAGGCAAAGCGACCTCTCACTGGCTCCGAAAATCAAAATTACTGTGCAGCGTGGCGCAGCACTGCCACCGCCGTTATGTTGGTCCGTCCCCCTCTAACGGGGGATGGGGGCGATTTTGGAGTAGAGGAAGCCATGAAAGTGTGATATGATCGGCCACCGCGCCTCCCACCCCCACGGAGCCAACTGGGGACGGCCCACACTCCCCCCTAGGGGTGCACCGCCAAGAGTACCGCCGGGCTATACGAAAGCAGGCGACGCCTCCCACACGGCCAGGTGTAACCGACGAGACCTCTCCCCGTCCTGACCATGGTCAAGCGCCGTCGCGCCCTTGACCCCTTGCAGCCGACACACCGCGGCCGGCGTCCACGCAGGGGACCAACGCAGCTCACCGGGACCGCGCGGCACGACAAGCCGACTAGAACCCGTATGGGCCCTACGGGCCCCCCACGCCCCAGATATTCTGGCCAAAGAGAAGGATGGTTGCGGACGCGACAAACGACTAGCTCGCGCGACGCGCACCTTCAGCCACCAGATCGAATCAACCCGGGGGCGCAGGCGAGGGGGCACGGCGAAAACCCGGATAAAACGAGGATTGGGATGGGGTAAAAGTGGGCGGGATCAAGGAGGATGGGTATTTGGATAACAAAAGGATGACGGGGAGGGGATATGGGGGGAAGGGAAAATCGGGTGGCTACTACCAAGCAGGGGCGCTATCCCAGGACGACAGTGGTAAGGCGCCACGACCCGTACTGAGTGGACCCGAGGGTCGGCTACTCCCCTTACACCGCCGAAGAAGCCGATTGCCCCTGCGGGAGGCCACCTGTAGGCTCCTGTGCGTTCGGCTGTCAGCTCACCTGTCAGGCTCCTGGTGCGCCGGCTGTCAGGCTCACCTGTAGGCTCCTGGTGCGGCCGGCTGTCAGGCTCACCTGTAGGCTCCTGGTGCGGTCCCTGGGCGGCAGTGGCAGCGGGTTGTTGGAGCCTGCACAGTCGGACGGTACAGAGCCGACGGCCAGGTCGCGGTCGATGGACATAGTGCGGTGCCACGTCTGCAGGGAGACAGAGGCGCTCGGCTGACCCCCAGACGACTCCGTCACGCTCCTGCTGGCAGATACACGCACAGGCACAGTCACAGTCACATACACAGTTTTAGTCACCAGTCAGTCAGTCGCAGCATCACAATCAGTCACAGTCACAATCAGTCACAGTCACAGTGACACAGTTCATCTATGTCGTTCACGTCACATCGTCACAGTGTCACAGTCACAATGTCACAGTGTCGCAGTCACATACACAGTGTCACAGTCGTAGCGTCACAGTCACAGTGTCACAGCGTCACAGTCACACATTCACAGCGTCACAGTGTCATAGTAAGTGTTACAGTCACAGTATCACAATGTGGTCACAACGTCACAGTGCCAGTCACAATACTAGTCACAACGTCACAGTCACAGCGTCACAGTCTCAGAGTCACACGCCACAGTGTAACAGTCACAGTATCACAGTCATAATGCCGTGTAACAGTCACAGTGTCACAGTCATAATGTTAGTCATAATGCCGCAGTCAAAGCGTCACAATCAGTGTCACAATCAAATTATCCCAGTAACAGTGACACAGTCACAGCGTCAGTCACAGTGTCCCAGTCACAGCCACATTGTCCCTGTCACAGTGTCACAGTCACATTATCAGTCACAGTCTCAGCCATAGCGTCACAGTCACAAGGCCACAGTCTCAATCACAGTATCACAGTCACAGCGTCACAGTCACAGCGTCACAGTCACAGCGTCACATTCACAATGTCACAGTCACAACATCACAATCACTGTCACATCGTCACAGTCACAGCGATACATTCGCAGCATCACAGTCAGTGTCACAGTGTCACAGTAACATTATCACCGTCGCAGTGTCAGTTAGTGTCACAATCACAGCGTCACATTCACAGCGTCACATTCACAGCATCACAGTCACAGTGTCACCAATCAGTTATACACATACAGTATCACAGCATAGGAGATACATTCACATTGTCAGTGTCATAGTCAGCCATATTAGCACAGTCACATTGCCAAAATCAGTCACAGTCACAGACAAAGTGACATGCTTACTGCTTACACCGGCGGCCACGTCATACGGCGGTACGCTGCTAGCTTCTAAGCAGTTCTATCTAGATTCTGAGCGGCGGGCTTTGGTGCCGCATTGGATCATGACTGTCTGAGTGGCGTACCGTACCATGTCAGCGTGCCTCCCACAATCCAGTGGCGTACCGTACCATGTCCAGCGTGCCTCCCACAATTCAGTGGGCGTTACCGTATCGATGTCCAGCGTGCTTCCCACAATCCAGTGGTTACCGTACCATTCAGCGTGCCTCCCAAATCATGCGTACCGTACCATTCAGCGTGCCTTCCCAACAATCCAGTGGCTACGCCTACCATGTCGCGTGCTTCCCACAATCCGTGTGTACCGTACCATGTCAGCGTGCCTCCACAATCCGAGTGTCTACCGTACCATGTCGGCGGTGCCTTCCACAATCAGCTGGATGTACCGTACCATTCAGGTTACTTCCCACAATCCAGTGGCGTACCGTACCATGTCAGCGTGCCTCCCACAATCCAGTGGCGTACCGTACCATGTCGGCGTGCTTCCCACAATCCAGTGGTGTACCGTACCATGTCAGCGTGCCTCCCACAATTCAGTGGCGTACCGTACCATGTCAGCGTGCCTCCCACAATCCAGTGGCGTACCGTACCAAATGTCTGGTTGTGCTTCCCACAATCCAGTGCGTACCGTACCATGTCAGCGTGCCTCCCAGAATCCAGTTCAAGGTATAAAGCGTTAAGGATATTTACAAAATTGTGTGCAGGGTGCACGAAGTGAGTGAAGCACGAAGCGTGAAAAACTGGCTAAGAGCTGCTGATATCGAAAAATATTAAGGACAAAAAACAGAGCCTGAGACTCAGGTAGTCGCAGCATCATTTACATCTCTCAGAAACCTTGAAAGGACACATCAAGACGAATAACAAAAAAGCCAGAAGAGGCAATATCGCAATTGTAACATAACTACACTGACACCAGGGCCCTGTTTTCGGTGCGTATGACCACCGCGACCGCTGCGTCCAGCTTAAGCTCCGCCCCTGGGGTGTGACGTCACGAAGATTCCGGTGCCAGAAATGGATACAAATGTGACGCGTGTGGGCCGAACTATTTTATAGCGCGCCTTGGGTAAAACAACACACAAGAGATAAGCACTGTAGAGGTGCCACTTTTATACCCACCTACCCACCAGGTGCGGGTAGTTACTACCCACGTGGGTAGTAGTGGGTAGTACAAGCGAAAATTTGGATTTAGTGGGTAGTTTGCGGGTAACATAATGTTCATAAACTGAACAAAATGGGAAAAACAGGGATTTCGCCCGAAGTCCATGAAGCAATGTCGCGTGCGTCCGATGTAATTTAGAGAGGTTTGTTCCAACCACAGCCGAATAATTTAATGTAGCATTCGACAGCGATCATAACGACAGAAGTTATAGAACGATTGTTTGATAAGATAATTGCTCAAATCATTCGAAGATGAAAACTCGTACTTATGCTTCGAAAACGTTAATATAAAGAATGAGCCTTGGAGAAGTTGTATTTAAGCTATCCAGAAATGAGAAGAAAACAGTGCGGAAAATCGAAACAACACAATGAAAGTTAGTGAAAGCTGAAAATGCGTTGGTTTTTAATCAAACAGCCATAAAAGAAGACCTTTTGTCGAATTATACCAATATATATATATATATTATATATAAAATATCCTTAAAATATAAACTTAAAAGATGTATATCATAAACCATGTTCAGCTTCAGTTCCACAACACCCCACTTACAACAAAGTTTCAACGAGGTTGTAAATGCCGCAGTGCACCAATTTGCATTTCATCAACACTGCGACCTCTGCGTCTGCAATTTCACAGACACAGCGGTCGCAGAGGTATGACGTCATACCCTTCCCCATCCCCGCATTCCATGCCCCCCAGCCCGGCCTGTGCTCGACGCTGATTGGTCGGATCGCAGCTGGACGCAGCGGTCGTGCGCCATCAGTGTGGCGGCGGCGTCTTTCATCACTCACTTGTCGGCCAGCAGT
>VOPJ01001767.1:0-14329 GCA_014673585.1 Semibalanus balanoides | reverse complement strand
TGAACCTGGGAGGCAGCAGGCCGTGGATGCCCAGTCTCTGGCGCTCCTCCAGGGTGAAGGCCATGCCCTGCCACAGAGGAGCGGTCACACAGTCGTATCAACAGACGGGTGGGCGCGGCTGAGGGGAACGGTAGTATCACTCGACAGCTACCGATAGTTGAAGTGGAGTGATGGCTTTGGACGGTGCTATCAGTGGTAGAGCTAATTGTCGTTGTGCTGTTTATGCTTCTGATCAACACAGTAATGCCAGGTGGCACAATATAGACCGGTAACATCCACTAGCACAGATTGATTAATTATTACAATAATTGCAGTGGTGACGAATTACAGTCAAGTAGCATTGACGTGTGGTCAGCATGCATTTCAATCTTTATGACAATGAAGGTCAGAGAAAAGAACGGGTACAACGTAACAAAATGACACTAGCACAAATCAAGTGAGTCGATGAACATTCCGAGTTGGATGCAAACTTGTTCCATGCCGGGCTCAGCGCAAGTTCGGGGTTAAAGTATTGTTTAGTGTATAATGAGGTTCAGATTGCTGGTTGTTGGGCCTGGCGGCTGCTGCCACAGTACCACATGTGGCCGGGCTTGATGCCGGTGCCATTTCATATATGAGCGGTGGCGGTTCCGGTTCCTGTTTGTGAAGTTTTTTATCTCTTATTCCACACCATTCCATCGGTAAGCCTCGCATGTTTACATAAGGAAATATCTTAACAACTACAGGCGCGTAGAAATAATAAATATGTCAAATGTAGCTCCAGAAAGGACCTATTTTTTCAAGGCCAAGCTAACTGTATCGTTCTATTGGTCAGAACGCAGCTGAACACATGCCTCACCTTGTTGAGCCGTGTCTCTCGGACGTTGTCGATGCCTCGCACCATGTTTGGGCAGACGTTGTCTCCGGATCCCTCGTGTACGGCGCGGCGGCCGGGCCGGTCGGTCAGTCGGCCGGACAGGCCGCTGGCCAGCACCCGGCTGCCGGCAGCCGGCCTGAAACAACACACAGACGGGTCAGAACACACAGAACACACAGAGCACACAGAGCACACAGAACACACAAAGCACACCGACCACACAGAACACACGGCACACACAGCACACAAACAGCGCAGGTCGCTGGCCAGCACCCGGCTGCCGGTGGCCGGCCTGAAACAACACACAGACGGGTCACAACACACACAACACACAGAGCACACAGAGAACACAGAACACACAGAACACACAGAACACACAGTACACAAACAGCACAGTACACACAACACAGGCCGCTGGCCAGCACCCGGCTGCCGGTGGCCGGCCTGAAACAACACACAGACGGGTCACAACACACACAATACACAGAGCACACACAACACACACAATACACAGAACACACAGAACACACACAATACACAGAACACACAGAGCACACAGAGAACACAGAACACACAGATTACACTGAACACATCGTGTTAACGCTGCCCACGTACTCCATCGCTACCGTCACCCGACTCGGAACACTGATCACACTGAGGATATCCGGCCTGCCTGACAACGTGCTGGCACCGGGGCAGCGCTCCGCCAACTGAACTTAGATTGATCAGTACACTGCACAGATGGGATCAGTGGGTCAGTGGGGCCCTGCCGCGGGTCACTAGGGAGACCCGACAACAGCTGACCGGGCCATAGACAGAGGCACCGCCCAGCCAGCGCATGGCAGACTGGCTTGGCAACACAGACACCACCCAGCCAGCACACATCCTCTCGGTTACTGGGGGAGAGCTGTACTGTGCAGAGATAGTGAGGGCATTGCTGAGGTGCCGCAGGCGGGTCTGGGCCGGCCCCGGTGGTTACATAATACTGAATACATACGGCGCATTATATACAGCAGCGGCTGCAGTGTCAGTCAGCGGTGATTCAGTCAGCAGCCTTGTTTATGCAGGTTTATGTAGCGCTACCGGACCATTCTGGTGGACCAGGTTAGTGTTAACATTATACGCGTGTCGAAGTGTCCGTTCCGTTGTTTATAGTCAGAAATACGTTGGATGGGTGTGTGACTATACAAATATACCTATACAGTATACACACATAACAATATACGACAACAGTGAAAGATGAAAAATAAAGACGCACGCTGGTGGATTCAAGCCGGTTGGCTTTGAGGGTGCTCTTTCAAAAAGATACCCTTATTTTTTTTCCCGGATTTGGGCCGTTCACCATATTTGAGGTTATTTTGAGCTTAAATATAAATCTTATTTTTAGGAGGAAATAAACATTTAAAAAAAAAGCGATATTCCTAGCATATATGCTACGGCCGCATATAGGTGCACATATTAAGTAATAATAGCGTTTATAATCTCATAACCCATCGAGGGAGTCGCGGGGTCGCGACAATTTTACAGTGGGTTGCTGATGGAATATGACACCGAAAAAAAATATGCGCGTGTTCAAGCTTTGTGCAGACATGTTTAATGTGAGATTTCCTTGTTATATTAATAGGAATATTTATACAATGTTTTAAAGTTCATTGGTTATGCCCCGCGAAGCAAATCATTTTTACGGGTTTTGTCCTTTGGCTAAAGGCCCATAAAAAATAGGCGGGTGTGGCCTTTGCAAGACACTGAATTAAATTATTTGCGCAACTCTTGTATGTGCGATTGCGAAAACTTGCTGGCAAAGCGGCGCTAAATTTGCGAATTTGGTGACTGGCCATCGTTTCTGAATATTTCGTGACTGCTGCTCAAAGGGCAATTTTGTACTCAATAAAATTGTTATCGTTTCCCGCCTTTAACATTTGCTAAACTTTCCATACGGCTTAGTTTCTTAAAACATTGCTGTTCACTGTGCGTGCAGTAGCAGTAACGCGTGGGGTGCATGCTTGCCATTCTAATGTCCCAGCACTTCCTGCGGGCGGTGGGGACTGCGCCCCTTGATGCGCGCCCTGACTCCAACCAGTGGCGTTGTGCGAATTCTCTTCTCTCCAACGTTGAAAGGGCCAAACAGAAACGGATGAAAAGGACACGTTACAAGGATGGAAATTATAGACAGTATTGAGCTTTTGTATGTGGATGCGGTTCATACCAACTTTTAGGAGCTGGATTTAGCAAATTCGACAAATCAGGAACCAGTTGATTACCAATTTGAATGTAAACCAACCAACTTCTGGAATATTAATTTTTTGTCGCAAGGACACCGTAATTTCTTACAGAATTGCGTCGGCGTAGCGGCGCTAAAAAAATATAAATAGTCCTTGCCTGGTATGGCATTCCCATCAGATTGCAGTTACATTGTGTATAGTGCGGACTTCTAAAATTTGTATATGGTCTGCGTTTTAAAGAGTACCGCTGTAAAAGTGTTAAAGCTTAACTATTGTGCACAATAATTTAGAAAGTAGCCAAAATAAAACATAAATCGGATGGGAAATGGGACAATTTTTAAAGGCCCATACTAGTATATTGGGAAGGGCTTTTTTAACATGTTAAACTGGGGGCTTGTGGTCCCCGGCAGTGAATTGAAATCCTCCCAGTGGACGCACGGAATCCACCCAGTCGACGCCAAAATTACGCGCTTTTTGATCTGTCACGTTGGTTGCTCTCTCCGTATAACGACCACGGACCCACTCCCGAAATGGACCGACGGCCTCATCCCCCCCAAAAAACGATCAAGCCTTCACAAGGAAAAGCGGTCGATTATAATTGTTATAATGACGGACCCTATTGTGTCCATAAATACAAGTTTCGATGGAAACAAATAGCAGGTCGTTTGCTCGTCTTTTGAGACGAGCAATTACTGCTCGGCTAATGCTGTTTAGTATCTGTATATACAGCGAAGTGTGTTATAATATACCGGAGCTTCCGATTAATTAATTTATGTGCGTTATAAGTCTCCTCTTTGTATTGTCAATCTATAATGGATGTATCATTAAAGTACACCCCACCGCATTATGTTTTTGGTGGAACCCAATGTAGTCCCTGAATTAGGTTCGTTGAAGGGGCGTTGTGAAAAAGGTCGAGGGGCCCCCTAGGGACGATCGGATGGTACCCGGGATGCCTTTGAAAGTAAGAAATAAATCACTTCTTAGCAGGTCGACTAAAACCGCGGAAGACTGCCAGGGGGTTGATTTCTCCGCGCCGCTACAAGCTTCGCTCTAGGTATCTTTCATCTCAGCGGAAAAACGCCGGCGCGCAGCACCAGACCAAATTTCGCACTAGCGTGTTGAGAATCAATTACCCACACTTAATTGAAACGTTTTGACTCATGTCATCGTAGGCAGGTTAACAAGGTTTATGCTCACAGTGACCTTACCTAAGACATAACAAAAATGATTGTGGCCGTGCCAATTCAATCCTTCATAGGTCTTTTTTCTGAAAGAATTTGAAACTTGCAGTTTTGTATTAAGGCATAAGCTTATTCAAGGTATCGTGTAATTCGCCACATCTCGATTTTTTGTTTCTCGTGACCGCGAAGGTTCAGATGATTCAATTATTTCTGAGTAGTTTCCTATCATAAGTGAACAGAACAGATATATATAACTGCTTCCTGTTTATATAATTTGCATTGGATAGGCCAGTTATATTCATATAATGTTATTTTGTAGCTCACTCATAGCATGGTCCCAGGTGGCTTTTAGCGCATTCAGTGATCATACTGCAGCGGGGTCATCTGAGCTCTCAGCATTGTTTGCTAGAGGTAAACCTCTATGAATTGAACTAGAGATAGAGAGACGAATTGGAACGACCGATATAGTATGCTCATATGTTTTAGTCATATTGGAAGCAGGTATATTTTCAATGTTCTAAGGAATTTTACGGTGTTAGCGGCACTTTATCTTCCTCAACGCCCGCGTTTGTCCCATATGAACATGACCTACCTGGTCAACAAATGACCTACTGAGGTCAAATATGTCACGTTGACCTGAGGCAGGCTTCGCCCTTTCATTACTTTTCAAGAAACTCGCAGTTAAACGAGCAAACACCGATGACGTCAATATTCCCTAGCTTTGTAGGTAAAATGTTATTCACGAAAAACGACTTATGACAAACATAGCTTTTTGAATCCTTTAATGACCTTTGGAGCAAAGGAATTATTTACCTTTCTAATCTAAGTGCAAATATGGGGAGCGATTCAAATTTGCAAAGGATATTTCGTTTTTTTCGGTTTGTTTCACTAGTATCATAGCGTTCTAGATTTATTTGTGGAGGCTTCGGGGAGGTATAAGTCCTAAAAAACTAGAAGCCAGACCTTGATGACCTCTGCGCTGGGCGGGCTCAATTTGACATGATCTAAAGATAAAACTGATATATCTTATCGATAGAGCTTGCCTCTTTAGAGCTATCACGGACACTTTTCTGCTTGTCGCTACGTTAGTTTTTTTCGATCTACTAATGATATCGTAGCGTTAGTGTCGAGATCTTAATTTTAAGGATGACGGTTATCCAACCCCCTGCAGTTCGTGTTCGGCGCCAAACCCCCTGACAGTGCGCGGATGTAAAATACACCATTTAGCGGTCCGTGAAACTGATAGTGTGTGCGGCCGGCAACTGCAAACTCGATCTGGGAGTCTGAACACTCCCAGACGGTCTGATATCGAGATGATGGGGTACCGGGGAGTACTGATGTGTGTGCAGTAATGGCTCTTCACATTGGAAGACGGCCATCCCATTGGACGGCCGAATCCCATGGCTAATGGGGTGGGCCGGATGGGGAAATCTCTACTTAAGACATGGCTATTAGCGGCATAGCGGCTGTTTGCTGCATTGGTTTCTCTATTTTTCATCTATCTCAAACAACCATGGTTAAAAGAAGCCTTAGTTACGTTGCAAAACGGATGACTGCAAATAAGCACATAGTATTTAATTTACAAAAAATCCTCATATGGCTGGCAACGGCCTCAGCCACTGCCATTTGGGAGTGCTGTTGGCTGTGATGCCATGGGCGCTGTGCGGGCGGCTAGGCCAATGAAAGGAGTTCAGCCAAGCCGAACTCTTAGTGTGCCCAAGTAGGAGGACGGGGGACGGGTTTGGCTTTGTCTCCGCGGACACGGTGGCACAGTGTTCAGTAAAGGGCTGACGGACCGGACTGACTACACGTTCTTGTCCCACTGGCTCGGTCTTGACACGTCCGGCTCGGCACCAGATACCTTGGCCAGTTCGCTACCGACAGGTGCCATACAGCGGGGACGGCCCCTGGGCCGAGCCCCCGCCGGCTCCACCCCCGACCCGCCCCGCCCCCATCCCCCCGGGCTCTGTCAGGTCATCCGCGACACTGCCAAACACGCCTCGTGACTCCGCAAACCCCCCTGGGCTCTCGGCCAGTCACGGACGAACGGCGCATCGCATGTTGAAAACCCTAGCCCTCTCCACTAGCCCAGCTATTCAAAAATATCGTAACAAATTTCCAGCCTCCTCCGATTGCTACAAATGATACTTTTAGACAATGGTATGCGCCATATTTGTCATACGCAGCCTCTGACCGAGACTCGCTTGACTGGCTACGTCGGCGCGGCTCTGCCAACTTCGAGTTTTTACACAGTGACGTCAGAGGCCACGGCGCGGTCGCCGCCGCCGGCCAGCTGCAATTACGCGTGAGGCGCGGGCGGGAGTGCGCCCTAGTGCCGACACCGGGAGCGCTTGGCTTTGATGCAGTCGTGCAACCAACCAAACCATCTAATGGCTTTGCATTCTAAGAGATCTTATCGTGCAGAGCATGACGAATCGGTAGACATGCCATTTGTCTTCGGTCTGTATTTTCGCTATGCCTTACGAGCTAGCCCTGGCCACACGAAAGGGGCGCGAATTTGGGCAAAATGTCGATTTTTCAGAAGGTTTTTGACGAATTTGTGAAAATTGTCATCGCTTGATTCCGCGTGAGCTCAGCTTTCGAATGGTGCATCTCCTGAAGTTTGAACCCTCCGAACCCTTCCAACGAACATTGGCAGTGGGAAAGGTCAGCAATCACACGTAAAGGTCAGAGACAAGACGGACTTAGAGGTCATATGTGAAGGTCATTGTCGGGCAATGCTCTCTCGTTCGACGCTGCTGGAGGGTTAGGGAAATAGCCATGTATAGCAGTACGTGAAGTGACTCTAAATGATATTCTCGAGACGATTTGTCAGTATAAAAAAACACAAGTATGACAATATCGGAGGATTTGCATTACTGATAGATTCAAAGCAATCCAGGCGCTGTCCCAAAGAATGTCATCCTTTGCTAGCCTGCCCTACACGGTGACAACCGCCCCTAACTGCAGTCTTGCATCGGTTAGCCAAGCAGCACTTCCATCTTACGGGGACAGTCCTGAACAGTCGGCTGTATGTACCCTGACTACAGCGAGATTGCAACACATTGGAGCAGGGCAGGCGGCAGCACACCTGTTCAGTGGTCCGCGCATCACCTGACCAGGTCTCAGTCAGCTGAGCCGGACCCCACACCCCAACTCAGACAGCCACTCTGAGACAACTTCGCACCGGGGGGGGGGTGTCAATGTATGTGGGCTGCCTTCTGAGGTTACCTGGGCGGTGTCCGCTTGGCAGCAGATGATAGTATAGCGTCCACAAGCCGGTGAGACGGGGGTGACAACTCAGCATGGCAGAGCGGTGGTGCAGCAGAGGGTTCACTTTCGGACGCACAGCGCGGGCGGGTGGCAGGCGGTCGTGTGAAGGGCGGTCGATGGCGTCTGCGGGCCGGCGCAGGCGCGATGCGGCAGACGCGCTTGAAATAGAGCACGGCAGAGCACGGCCGACGAGCACGGCCGGCCGGGGCGGGGGGCGGGCCCCCCGTGCCGAGAGCGTCGGACGCGGAGCGGGAGCCGGCTGACGCCGAAGCACTGACTTACACCACGCTGAACACGGCTGCTGCTTGACCTTGTCCTGACCCCACGGCTGTGAGGTCAATCAGATGAGCTAATAAGCGACTGCATCCGCACCTGCCAACGCCGTTACCCACGGCCACTGCGTAGCCGTCACTTTTGAACTTGCCCGTTATCTGGCGGTGTCAGCGTCAATAAACACCTCCTGGGACTGGTACCAAGGTGTCCGTCACGGCCTGGTACCTTCGTCAACGCTCACCGACAGGGCGCGGCTACGCTAGGTACTGGGGAAAGAGACAAGAATGACTGCAGCGAGTCACACAGCACTGGGGATAAAAGGCGAGATCGCGGCAACGGGGCAGAATCTGGCAGAACAAATCTTGGGGTAAGTGGCGAAAATAATTTAAGAGCAAAAGCCAGGCGTTTAAACGCCTTATATAATCTTTGAGTGAGCGACACTTTGAGCGATACGGGGCACGAACAATGAAAGGGAAGATTTACGTATTTTACATACCGTGAGATTAACCAGCAACTCTTGCTTTGTTTTAGGGCCTTTCCAGTAACAGTAGATTATATTATCTTGTTTAACGTGAGTAAAATGAAACCATAACCTCTAATCAGCAGATATGTTTAATCACCGAGCGAGTGCTAGGCGCCCACGAAGGTTTGTCGTAATTTTTATAATCAAATGCATATTTGAACCATCTCGACATGGCCGTACATACTGTTTAAAACTAATGACTTTGTAACCACTGCACACTGTACAGCTCCGATTGAGATTGGAGTTTCGCCATCGGATAGGTCCATTAAAACAATTTTGTTTTTGAATGATGCGTTCTGATAGCCCCCCTATCAGAACGGGCATTCCACGACAAATCGACCAAGGCTTGGCACCCTCATATTTGTGAAAATTATGAAAATGAGTGTATAGGGTTAAAGCCGGTGGCGCTAAAGCCAGCTGTGACAATCCATTTTTTTAGATCAACGGTCACCGAGTTATAGCCTCGGGCATTTTTGAGAAGTCATGTTGTAAGGCCATCTTTGATCGCCTGTAGCTTGTTAACCCGCGCCCCACTGGGCCTCTGCATTTCCCGCGCCCGACTGGGGGGGGAGGGTGTTTGAACACCCCCTCTAACTCGGCTGCTATGGCACGTAGACCGCAAACAAAAGACACTGTTCGAACTGATATCAAAAATCATTTCGAAACTATTTCAGCTTTTTTTCGCTAACGTCAAAACTCAGGTCACCAGAGGTCATCGAAGGTCAAGTTTTCCAGTTTTAGAACATCGCTCTAGAAGCCCCCCAAATATATCGGAAACTATGCCATCTAGAAACAAACGGTCCAAAAACAATCACTAGCCATTGCAATTTGCAATCGACATAGTTGTCCTCAAATATGTAAGGTCAACTTAAAAAATTACCTCAGGTCAAGGTCAAATGGTGACCCAAGTAGATCATGCTGCATATCAGGAGACGTGTCTTGACAAGACAAACACATTGGTGAAAGTTGCACTTCTCGATATGTATTATGTTCAGAGTTATTGACGAAAAGGTGTTGGTGACCTCAGATGACCTCAGATGACCCCGTATGGGTCACTGAACAAAACCTGCACTTGTATCATGCATAATATCCTATGATAACATTATCCAGAAGGAAATTGACTGATATCGTCGAAAAAGAAAGCATTGGAATATTGATCTATTTACTTATAAAGGGGTCACAAAATTGACCCAACCTCAGGTCACCGATATCGAGAATCCGAGATAAGTATTTTGTAGATACCGATGACTTAATTTAATCCTCAAAGTTTGATATCGATCTTTTAGAAACTGTGGTCATGGCACGACCGCAAACTTTTGGGGAGTTGGGACACTTGACCTGACCTGGCGACCTGACCTAATCCGACACAAAACTTGAATTTTCGCAAAATGTGTGGAATGGATCAATAATAAGTTATGCCAAATTTGGCGGCACTACGCGCTGCATTTTTTCGTTATCTCGATAAAACAGGAGGGGATGTTCAACCCCCCTCCCCCAGTGCAGTGGCTCGAGGATTAATTAACGAACTACACGAACGTTATATAATTTCACGTGGTTAAGTCCGCAATGATGCGAGGAAACTTTAGGCGATTTCGGATTTTTTGTTTGTTTGTTTATTTACCCCGTGACTTCGTGACCTAGTTTTTCATGAGTTACCTCTATCTGTGGAACAACAAAATGTCTGAAGCCAAATCAGTCCTTATCAATATTCTTTCGAAAGAAAAAGTAAAAAATGTGTTTTGCCTTACTTTTAAGCTTGGCAAAACTTTGGTAGGCGGCGCTGGAAACATAAATCTGTGTATTTTTGGAATGGGTAAAGATACCAAGATGCAGTAACCACCAGTGTATAGGTAGAACTATTTTGAGAGGAAAATTTGAATATTCTTTTGTGATCTGAGGTCAAAATCAAGGTCGTATTTAAAATCAAATATTGCAGGTAGCGCTTTGAACACATGTATGTGTATCTCTGGACTGGGAAGCGATATCGAGATTCGGTAAATGACAGTGAATAGGTCTAAGTATTCTGAGACGAAAATCTAATTATACTTCTGTGATCTGAGGTCAAAGTCAAGGTCATATTTAAGGTCATAATTTCAATATTTGACCTTAAATATAACATAGACCTTTACCTCAGATCACATTTTTTTTACATTTTCGTAGAATACATAATACCTAGACCTATTCACTGTCGTTTACTGCATCTCGAAATCTTTACCCAGTCCAGAGACACACATAGGTACTTGTGTTCAAAAGGCTACCTGCAATATTTGATCTTAAATACGACTTTGACCTTGACCTTAGTTCACAAAAGTTTATTCAAATTTTCATTTCAGAATAGTAATGCCAATCCAGTATCCACTGGCGTTTACTGCATCTCCATATCTCTACCCAGTCCGAAGATATACAGATAAATGTTCCCAGCGATGGCTACCGGAATTTTTGCTAAGCTGAAAAGTTCTCGTAATAAGCGAAACGTTTTGTTTTGTTTTTTATTTAGAAATAATATTGATATAGACTGATTTGCCTTCAGACATCTTTTTGCCACAGATCAAGATATTTCATGGAAAACTAGGTCACAAAGTCACGGATCAAAAAAATGAAAAATGGAAAATCCGAAATGGCCGAAAGTTTCCTCGCATAATTGCAAACTATCATGACATGATAATTTATATTACGTTCGTGCAGTTCGTTTACAAGTAACAGGCGATCAAAGGTGCTCTTTCAACATGACCTCTCAAAAATGCCCGAGGCCTTAACTCGAAAAAAAGACTGTCACAGCTCGCTTGAGCACTCCAGATCACCACAACAAACCCTTTTCAGAATTTTCAAAAATATGGTGTCAAATTCGACTATTTTTTGAAGATTTATCGTGGAATGCCCCAAGGGTGTAATTGTTTTTCGGGTATACACTGACATTTTGTCAGCCTAAGCCTGATTTTCAATGACTTTTAATTTACCCAGACATTTGCGTCGCACTAAATCAAAACTAGTGTATTTTGAAAGGATGTGTCTGTAGATCCGGGTTTATACTGACTTTTGAGCATGTCTGTTTGAACCAGGTTTAGCCTTGCATGGCAAATCAAACAACTCGGGCTCGCTCCGTACCTGGCTATCTCGGAATTTAATTTTTTCCTTGTTCGTGCCTTTTATATGAAATATGGAATCATTTTCCCCTCACATGGTCATCAGCACGCAGCGTTGTAATTCTGGCGCACACGCAGGGTGCTTAACCCGCGCCCCACTGGGCCTCTGCATTTCCTTCGACCGACTGGGGGGTGTTTGAACACCCCCCCCTCTAACTCGGCTCCCATGGCACGTATACCAAAACAAAAGACACTGTTTCGAACCGTTATCAAAAATCACTTTCGGAAACTATTTCAGACTTTTTTTCGCTTACGTCAAAACTACAGTTACCAGGGTCATCGAGGTCAAATTTTCAAGTTTCTAGGACATCGCTCCAGAAACCCCCAAAATTCTCGGAAAACTATGCTATCAAGAAAAACAAACGCTGCGAAAACAATCGCCTAGACAATGAAATTGCAATACACACCCCAGGTCCTCAAAATTGCCCTCAGGTCATAGTTAAGGCATCCAGAGGTCATAAAGTCAAAAAAGCTTATTTGGGCCAAAAACAATTCGTGTGAAAATAACTTCTTACCTTACAACAGATAACGCCATTTACGCTTAACGCCATCGTGTTATTTCTTGTAGGCGCTTTGAAATATGTAAAATGTTATTTAGTCAAACTGTAAAAAAATTACCTCAGGTCAAGTTCAAGGGTGACCCAACTAGGTCATGTTGCATATCAGTAGATGTGTCTACAGGACAAACACACTGGTTGTAGAGTTGCAGTCTCTATCTTCCTTATGTACCAGAGTATGTGATCGATTTATAATGTGTCTAAGCGCTCAGTAACTCGGCCATCTACCTAGAATGAGCAGGCTCCCAATTTCTATTTGGATTCCACTCTCCATTAGCTAAAAACCGTCCCAGCAACTGAGGAATAGGAATCAATACTAATGAATTATCTCTTTTCCTCAGACACGCATTCGATACCAGTCCCACATTTCCTTTGACAATGTTTTTATCAAAGATGGCGAATTTATATATGACAAATCAGAAATCCAAGAGGACAATGGACTTGACCTATCGTCGACAAAGAAAATAGTCATTTCATTATTATTCTTTCCCAGAGTTAGACCTCTTATCCCAATGGGAGCCCGAGAAGAGTTCACGCCAAAAATTGACCGCGGAGTCAACAACCTAGAACATTGTTGTGTGTCCAATAATCACCTGGGACATAACAATTATATACCAATCCAGAACAAATAGGAAAGAGCTAATATTGTTAACTAATAAGAGTGACTTAGATGTAATCCTAACAAATGTTTTGATAATGATTTCCACTATAAAAAAAACTTCCGCTAAAATCATGGTCTCTACGAAAACCGCGACACGATGTTTGTGATATTGGTAGCGGCTCACAATTGTACCCTGACTGGTGAACCTGGACCTGACCTGACCTGACACGAAACTTGAATTTTCGCAAAATGTCCGGAAAGAATCAGTTAATTGTTATGCCAAATTTGGCGGCGCTACGCGCTGCCGTTTTTTCGTTATCTTGAAAAAACATGAGGAGGGGGGTGTTCAAACACCCCCCAGTGGGGCGCGGGTTAAACCGCGAGTTACTGAGGGGGGCTATTTATATCCCCCTCCCGTCATTTTGCCATATCTCCTAAGCCAACAGCGATATTGTCACCAAGATTGCAATCTCACACCAATTTGGCACATTTTACCTAAATAAAAAGATGAGGCTATGATAGGTCAATCGGAAATGACGTCAGAGTGACGTCATGTTTTGCTTTTTTTGTTGAAAAATAAGGGTTTGCGGGAAACGCTGTCAAAAGTAATTGTTTAAGACAAACTCAATTGTCATATACGAAAGGACAGATAACAAACTCGGCTAACAAACTGCAATCTCAAATTTGTAAAATTTACTTTGTTTAGAAATCCAAAGACATTTTTTTTAGTTTTACCAAATTTTCCAAGCAGAATCCGAATAAAAAAGGGGATTTATATAATTGATAGGACGCCAATGAACATGTGTAGCAAGTTTGAAGTCGATATCTGCAAAAATGACCGATTTACAACCTTTCAAAGAAAAAATTCGACCACCTCTACAGCTTAACCATGCATACTGAATTTGCATTCAACGTTTTTTTGCTTTTTAATTTAATTTGTATGGGACAAACAATGTTCAAAGGTCATTGTTCGCGTTCTAGTCGAAAAAACGAACCCAAAAACATGTGATACAAATCCTAATGAACGTAAGCTACACTTTGACCTTGTGACCTCGGATGACCTTGACCTGACCCAAGGTCTAAAACAGCTTAGAATGGTAATAGGAATGGCCAGATACACGAATCTTACCGATTTATCAACTCATTAAGCGTTTAATATCGCATCTTTGCGCGACAATTCATCCACCGGACTAATGACATGTTCAAACATTTTGTCTTTGACGTGAGCTGTGACGTCATCAGTTACCCTGAGGTTAATTAACACTATTGTATTAGCTTCAACAAATTTGTCAGGGCTATCGAATTCCGTTTGAATTTGTACGATCCGTTCATTGGTTTCGAAGATAAGAGGGAGAGGGCTATAAATAGCCCCCCCCCCCCCAGTAAGTTGCGTTACACAATATACTGTTTTTTGGTCGAGGGTAAAAGAACCATGAAAACCAACAAAATACAAATTTCTTCCTGGATTTGACCCACTTTCTTGGTCTAATTTGGGAAGGGCTTGGAGGCAAGTTTTTTTTTTGGGGGGCGCATGAAAGCCTCCCCCCAACTGAATAGGAAACTACACCCCTGAGGCGCAATAAAAAAGAAGTGAAAGCGGACGTGAGCCAAATCACAATCTCCTACTACTATACATATTTATATCAATCTAAGTTAAATTAATTTGCTTCGACTTGGAACAGTTCCACCATGCTGAAAGG
>VOPJ01001766.1:0-25461 GCA_014673585.1 Semibalanus balanoides | reverse complement strand
TAGTACAAATGAAATATATATTTTATTGAAAATATATATCTTATTTATGATTACTTAAACCCACGCCCACAGGAGTATTCAGCCAAACATGCCACGCTGGGGGGGGGGGGGTACATTATCTCCCGAACCAATAACCGCAGTGAGACGTACAGGGCGACAATCGAAAGCTCTCAATGAGACGCATCTTAAGCATACCCAAAACTTATCTGGCCGCCCGCCTGAGGGTGCACTCTGGCCGCCTGATGGGGCACTTTCGCCGGCTGAGGGGGCACTATCACCGGCGGAGGGGGCCCTCTGTTGACCTGAGGGAAGCTCTGGCCGCCTGAGCGGGCCCTCTTGGCGCCTGAGGAGGCACTCTGGCCGCCGGAGGGGGCACTCTGGCCGCCCGAGGAACACCATGGCCGCCTGAGTGGGCAGTCTGGCCGGCTGAAGGGGACCTCTTGCCGCCTGAGGGGGCACTCTGGCCACCGGAGGGGGCACCCTGGCCGCGTAGTGGTCTGGGTAGTAGAATGCCGTGGTAGTATCCAGTGGTAGAAGTTTTGGCTGTTTGCACCACGTTTTGGGGGTATTTTAGGGCTCCTCCTTAACCTAGTTGCAATTCCAAAACACGCCCACGGCCTGACCCCCACGGACACCACTCACCACTCACCTCTCCGCGCCGTCACCGCAGTCATCACCTCAGCGGCGTCACCGCAGTCAGCTGTGCCGTCACCGCCGCCACCTGTGACGTCACCGCCAGGGAGCGGTGAACGCGCCACCTGTCGGCGGCTCTCTGTCGGAGCGTGACGGCCCAGCTGTCGGACCGTGACGGCCAGTTCACCGGGCGGCGGCGGCGGACCGGACGAGCTGGTGGGGAGACAGACAGTGCGGTGACGGTCATAGCCGAACAGGGCGGCTACACAGAGAGCGAGCGAGAGGGGCGACTGGCAACCAGTGTCACTAGGGTGTCAGTGAGTGCACTCAGAGGGGTCAACGGGTGTCACCGAGTGCCCATACAGCGTGCGGAGTGTCAGAAGAGTCAGCAGTAGTGTTTGGAGTGTTAACGGAAGTGATTTGAGTGTCGGCAAGAGCGTTTGGAGCGTTAAGACTTGGGACTATCTCAAATCTTGATTGAAGTGCCCCCAGGTGTCAACGGTGTTTGGAGTGTTATTGCGAGCTGCAAACAGACGGAGACAGGCGCAAAGGGTCTGGGAATTTCGAAGGTGAGTGGTAAAGGTGTAATATTGTATTTGTTAGCGTAGGTTTTAGTCCACATATGCGACCCGTTGTAAAACTGCAGCGCTGGGTTAATATCAAAACACGTAAATACTTCATTATAGACAGGAGGTTTACAGACGTTTACTTTGTAAACTCGAAATCCATTAAGCTCCTACATCAATCTTTAAACGATGGATGAGATAAAGATATTATCAATGAACTGCAGAGGCCTTGGCGAACAGAAGCTGAGACGAGAAGTAATGCATTGTATCCGTCAATTAAACTTGAACGCAGTCTTTCTTCAAGAAACACATATGACAATTCCCATGTTACCGTTTTTCAATAGTTTATGGAAAGGTAAATGTTACCACTCATGTCATTCCTCACGCAGTCGCGGAACATGCATATTAATCAGTAAAAATACACAGCATAACCTTATGACACAAATTAGTTCTGGCTGCAGAAACAAGGTTATTTTAGTATGTAAGATACATACGGATGTATTTACCTTCGTAAATATATATATGAACCAAACAATGATCAGCCAAGTTTCTTCAGAAAAGTTTTCGATCATCTCAATGATATCGAAATTGATCACATTATAATAGCCGGTGACAGGAATTTTATTATCAATCATGAAGTAGATTGTCTAAATTACGCAAGGGAAAATAACGTTAACGCAAAACGAGCGTTTATGCATTAAATAAAAGAATTACAATTTTGCTGATATTTTGAGATACTCGAACCCTTCAGTACGTAAATGCACATGGACACATATAAATCCCTTAAAATGTGGGCGTTTACATATATTCTTCGTCAGTGAACACTTGGTTTATGTTGTTACAGATGCAAGTATATTATTACCAGGATATAAAACTGATCAAAATGCAATAACTCTCGCACGGTCAGGTAGATCTCGCTCAGGTCAAAGGCCAAAATCAATGTATTTTAATTTATGGGCTATACTTTACTTTCCATCCAAAGCCTTCGATTGTTACTATGGTTACCCAAAATGCTCTTAAACGTATGATACACTTCCCGCATGATCAAAAAAGAGATTATTGGCAAAGGTCAAAGGTTAAGATCCCAAGGGTCAAGGTCAGGCGCTCGACCAAAAGGCTTGACTATACCGCAAAGGTTAATTCACGAAAGCCATGCAACACCCTGTTTGATGACATCATCTCCTTGCGCATAGAAACCCGTAGCTATACTCCATTTACCATCAGCATCCTATGTCATATGAAGTAAATTTCAAGGCTACAGGTAATGCAAAGGTAAAATGTAAATTTTGACATTGATAAATATGAATGAAAAAGGTATGTTTGTAGGCCAGTTTTGTCTCAGAAATACAGTACTGTCATTTATTTGTGTGTTTTCTGTAAAAAAGAAGAAAAAAACATCATGAGTTACCAGCACTGTAAATGCGATCACTGTCAAAAATGATCAAATCATTTTGCAATGTGATATGATAGTTATTTTCATCAGGGCTGCAGAGTTGATCAGTCTGCAGGTGACTACGACTCCGACTCCGACTCCGACCGTCCGGAGTCGACTCCGACTCCGACTCCGACTCCAAGATCGACTCCGACCTTTTACATGCGCCCGGGTGAGCTTCTAAAACAACTTCGCTTCAGTGGAGGGTCAAAACGACCCCCAGTAACTCGAAAACGAAAAGGGCTAGGAAGACGCCAAAAAGATGGCAAAAGTTGTGATAAAACCAATTGCAAACATTTCTTTTTTCTTGGGGGGGGGAGGCATTTCATTATTGAGGTCACCAGAGGGCTTCAAATGACAGCATTTCTTATTTTACGACTTTGCTCCAGAACCCCGATATCTTGGAAACTATGGTTACCCAGAAGCAAAACAAAAATAAAACTCTTACAAATGCAATCACCGTCTGTGACCTCAAATTTTTAACTCATGTCAAAGCTAACACTGATATTTTCTTCCAAAACGTTTTAGTGGATAACTTATTAAAAAAGATGGGTTAATGAGTTATCAGCAAAAAAAGTGTTGGTGACCTCAAATGATCTCAGCTGATATTGGAAGGGTCACTGAGCAAATTGAAACTGAGTGGATCATGAATGGAGGCATACATATATATTGTCCTGAGAATTGGCCTGACTTTATACATATTCTTCTAAATAGGAAGCGTTTGTATATTTTCCCATTTATCTATAGGTGATGGGGAGGTCACGAAATCGATCTGACCTTAGCTCACCAATATAACAATTGAGATACCTATAACATGTGTAGGCACTTATTTCCTGATTATATCTTTAGAGTTTTAAATCATGTGGTCAAAATCTGTGGCTTTGGCACGACCCCAAACGTTTTTTTTAGGTAAGATTATTTTTTACCCGACCTGAGACGACCAGAGGCTTAAAAGTTCTCACAATGTGAATAATTGGTTCCCTAATAGATGTGCTAAATTTAGCGCCGCTGCGACGTTTTCCGACGTTTTCCCGATATTCTCGAAAGCCCTCAGTGGGAGGAATCAAAATAACCCCCACCAAGGCTTAAGTACCTTCGCTTACCTCGCCTTCGGTGGGGTTGTTTTTGATTTTCCCAACTGGGGGCTTTCGAGAATATCGGGGAAAACGGAGACGCGCAGCCGGCGCTAAAATTTAAGACCATGGTTATTAGGGACCAATTTGCAGCAGATACGTTAGAAGTAAATCACCTGCAGGAAAGTTTAACAAGGGAAGAAAAAGATTGGTGCTCATATGGATGAAGAAACGTTTTAATTTTAAAAGTTTTACCGTCTTTCTCACCATAATCTTTATTACACCATCATATTTGAAGCTTATAAGAACTGGGGTTTTGTGACCAACTATCGCATTGATTGGATAATATTAAGAATGATTAATGTTTACTACAAGTTATTGGAATGACGAATGCTTATCCCGACAAACTGACCAATCTTCAACCTCTTTTAAACCGTTCCTATTTTTATGTTAAATAATTTATATGACAATTGTATTAATTGGATCGTTTGTACTGTTGGCTTGTGTAACCGAGACATTTACGGTTCTATCTAGTATTGTGGTACACAACTCAAATTATACAAAAATAGTAATATATACAGCGGAATCGAAAGCAGCCAAAATGAAGGGAATTACCTTTTTTAGCCATCGGCAATAGAGCTGAGGTCCTCTCAAAATCCTATAAAATCCACTTGAAAAATGACTTGCCCCGCCCCGCCTCAAACTGACAGCCGGAGTCTGAGTCTGCAAAATTTTACCGACTTCAACTCCAACTCCGACTCCGGCCAAAATCACCGACTCCGACCGACTCCGACTCCGACTCCGACTCCGATTCCGACTCCACAACTTTGGTTTTCATATAGTTATCTGACATATCTTCCGGTTTATTTAATATCCTTGCAAATTTTGATTTTGTAGTCATTTGTCACAAAAAATATATTTTTTGATTTTTTTGGGGTGAAACACCAACAGTGTCACAAAGCCGAGAAAGCCGTTTTGTAGCCCTGCATACTTTAAATTGTTATCGGTTTTTTAATTTAATTTTGTTTATTAAATTGCCTTTTGCGGTCTGTTAAAGTTTAGCTGATTTAAGTATGAGAATCGTGTGTAGTGACGTCATTAAATTCTCTATATCTCTAAAAGTTGTCAACGAAATCGCCTCATTTTTGCACAGAAGACGTCAAATTAATGTAAAAAAGTTTCCTGAAGTTTCACGATGATAGCGTTAACTGTTTAATAATTATAGTGAAGAAACGACAGGGGGCGTTAAACGCGCCCCCCAGTCAATGCCGGGCTAAACGGAGACAGATGGGAGAGAGGGAGATGCATAGGCTTATGAGCCGGGGGTTGGAGGGGGAGGGGCAACTGCACCTCTAACTTTTTGAGTGTGTGTGTGTGTGTGTGTGTGTGTGTGTGTGTGTGTGTGTGTGTGTGTGTGTGTGTGTGTGTGTGTGTGTGTGTGTGTGTGGTGAGAGGGGGGGGCATTGCCTCCCCAACTTTGGAAAGTCTCAATACATGGTCCAAAATTACGAGGGCACATCCCTCGACGGTGGCCGTTCGGGAGAGGTCGCCTGGGGCGGAATTGGACCTTCATCTTGGGATTTTTATCTTCATGGATCACGTGACATTTTATGGAGAACGTTGCTATCCTAATCCACTGCTGTACAGGAAGAACAAAATGAAGGAAACCCTTCATTTACAACACGTGGCCAAAAATGGTCCAGCGTTTTTGTTTTTGCCCTCCAGGGCCCCAGGCGACTTCTCCCAAACGGCCACCCCCTCCGACCACCTGGGGAGTGCGGACGGGTCAGATTCGACCCCCATTGGTTTTTCCTGAATAAATTCCGAAGGGTTGCAGATATCGACGTAAATCTTGGCATACCTTCGCGTAGGTATGTATGTACATCAATTTTACGTCATCTATGAAAAAAGTTATTAGTTGCGTCGGACAAAAATGAGATACACCGATTTTAGTGGCTACATGACATTTTTGGTTGAAAATGGCGAAATGTTTGACGAATCACAAAAATATAGTTTTTAAGCAAATTGCAAAAAAGTTTAAACACGTAAAATAACAAGTTCTACAAAATAGCTATCTTTGATTTTCAAAACAAGTCTTTTTTACCCGAAAATGGGAAAAATGGTAGAAAATTGACTATAAAATCATTTTATAAATAATTTTTGCCCCCAAACTTCAAATGAGTTCCTACGCCCTGGGGATATGACAAGAAGGAAAAAGAGGGGAGGAGAGAGGGAGAGAGGGACAGAGAGGGAGAAAGAGAGGGAGAGATTGAGTAAGACAGGGCGAGAGGGAATAACAAACTGCCACGGCTCAACAACCTGGTGAAGGTTTGAGTGAAGGGTTAACACATCACAGACGATGAACGACACATGTTGTAACAGTTCTGCGGTGCGGCAGCCGATTCAACCGACCCAACTTTCCACCATGCCGTTTCGCTCTCAACTCACGAACGGAAATGAGAGGAGTTGGCGACCCGGCAGCAGCTTTCCACTGTACCAGCTCTCCCAACACAGGATGCAGCCGTCCGACCGGCTGATTGGGTCTGTCTCGCGCTGACGTCAGACCCGGCCGCGGTCGCGGTGACTTGCGCCTTCCACCTGTCACCTGTCCCGCCCACCTGTCCCGCAGCCCACCTGTCCCGCAGCACCCGCAGCCCACCTGTCATCTGTCCCGCAGCCCACCTGTCACCTGTCCGCAGCCCCCGCACCTGTTCCCAGCCCTCCTGTCACCTGTCCCACAGCCCACCTGTCATCTCTACTGNATTTACCACTCCCGAACATAAATTGTTGACCGGCGCCTATAATACGTCATTTGTCTCGCGTTTGTACTTTGTTGCCGAATACGAACATTAGCGATGCAAACAATCGCTGTCGGGGTCTGCGGACATAATAGGTATGCACATTACCTTGAATGTTTGTTATATGTTGGCCGTGTTAACATCTCACGAACATTTGCTATACGAACAATTGTGCTACGTGGGTTCACTTACAAAACATAACGATTTATAGCGGGTTCGAATATTTTCGAATCCACTTCAAAGCCACTCACGGTTCATGCTCCACAATACCCCAGCCTGAGGAACTGAACTCTGTCTGCTTGGCGGCCTGCTTGTTGGCCCAGTGAGAGCACCGCCAGGGTCATGGAGCGTGACCTTTGACCTTGAAACTGTCCGCCTCCTACCCACCTGCAGCCAGCCACCGGACCGAGCTGCGCCGAGCTGCGCTGAGCTGCAGGAATCGCTGCAGCACGTCCGGCCGTTGCTGAAGGGTCAACAATGACCAGACAGCGCCACGCGCAGTGAGCTCCGGTCAGCTGTCCACCGAATCTTCGCCAGCTGTTGTCGTGCCTTGCCGAGACAGATTCTGCTGGAGGCTTGCCTTGGATTATTGGCCATCTCCTCATGGTCGGTGATTCTCGATAACCTAGAGTTTCCAAGTCTACCTCACTGATAGCCATCGACCTTTGACATTTGAATGAACTGCTCGAGACTTAGTTCGAGATAAAAAGTGACACCTAGCCATGATGTGTCCACAAAATGAGTCATCACAATTTCCGGCGATCCAGCGTGTGAATGACTCATCTGTCTCAGGGATGCCACATCACTGCGCTCCGTTACCGCACAATGGTGCCTTCACACGCCGAGCGCGCCAGATGGTTCCGGGATCGCATTACATAGGTCAGCCAGCGCGCCTCATCTCATCTCCAGGTGCTGACACCAATCGGGTGGCCTTGACCTACCTGTAGCTGCGCTCACCTACAATGCACGCTGGAAAACACGCTGTTTTAGAATAAGGTAGTTTCAGAGGAGAACAGCCCTTACGGATGATGGTACTCTTTTCAAATACCAGCTAGCCTGTGACAATATATTTTTAGGTTAACTGCACCTATGGATCCAGCTATCCAGCCAAGCACCAGCAATGCACCTGTAATTAACCTGTGGGACGTGACATACATATATACCTAGAACCTAACCACTCTCCTGATTTTGAAGAAAACGCAAAAAAAATGTTACCGAGGAATGTGTTCAATATAAATAAGGTAATTGGTATCAGGGCCTCGGATAACATGTTAACTAAGGGGAAAATTGCCCCCAGTGGAGGGAATTGCCCCCTCAGTGAAACTGAGTTTATTCGTCACGAGCGACCATATAGATGATGCATCAGCCTTTACAAAAAATCCTGCAGTCACCGGACGCTTTTTTACTCTAGGTACTGCATAGCCGCGGATAGCATGTTAATTGGGAGGGGAGGGAAATTCACCCACCAGAGACTGCTGGCTCCCTCCCCAGTGACCAAAAAGGGTCGGGAAAAATAATACTCAGATTTTTCCATATACCACGGAAAGACGAGCGAGCGCCTCGCGCTCGCTCGTTAAAATAACCACCAGACCTCACTGCTCCTGGGAGATCTATAGTCACAAAGGGGACCTCGTAATCTATCCGATGATAGCTACACTACAGGCCTCTCATTAGCTCATCAGTCTGAACCGGCTGTGAGGCTGTGCCAATCTGTTTCAGTCATTGAAAAGGTCAGAAACAGTGGTAAGCAATGGGATGAGAAAAGCCATCAGGGTCATTGGGGTTATAAACAAAGAGGAAAGATCCATTTAGCATCAATCCGAAATGGCACAATCCACTACCCAGTCGGAAGGTTATCGGATGGGGAGGGAAGGAGGGAGAGTGGTGACCGGGGCTCGGCCATGCCCTGCGGCACTGGCCAGTGGTGGCCAGTGGTGGCCAGTGGTGGCCAGTGGCCAGGGCCAGTGGTCACCTGACTCTGACAGCTCTCAGCGTTTCATCTTCACTGCAGCCGCCGTCCCGGAACCTGCCATGCCACACCACCGGCGGCGGCAGTGGCCCTCCGGTCACCGTCACCAGACTCCCACAGCTCATCATCCCGTGTCGGCGGAAAGTCGCGCACCACATGCCGCGCCACCCAAGGCTAGAGATGCCGCGCCGCCCAAGACACTGGCCCACTGAGCTTCGGCGACCGGGCAGAAGCAGGCCCCGGGCAGAGGGCACCGCCGAGAGGTAATTCTAACCGCGGCGGATGAGAGATCTAACCGCGGCGGTGAGAGTATCTTAACGTGGCGGTGAGGGTATCTACCGCGGCGTGAGAGGTATCTAACCGCGGCGGATTGAGAAGGTATTCTATCCGCGGCGGGTGAGGAGAGTATCTAACTGCGGCGGTGAGAGGCATCTAACCGCGGCGGTGAGAGGTATCTAACGCGGCGGTGAGAGCATCTAACCCGCGGCGGGAGAGTATCTAACCGCGGCGTGAGAGGCATCTAAACCGCGGCCGGTGAGAGGTATCTAACCGGGCGGTGAGAGGCATCTAACCGCGGCGTTGAGAGGTATCTAAACCGCGGCGGTTGAGAGGCATCTACCGCGGCGGTGAGAGGTTATCTAACCGCGGCGGTGAGAGGCATCTACGCGGCGGTGAGAGGTATCTAACGGCGCGGTGCAGAGGCATTCTAACCGGCGGCGTGAGAGGTATCTTAACCGCGGCGGTGAGAGGCATCTAACCGCGGGCGGTGAGGGGTATCTACCCGGCCGGTGAGAGGATCTAACCGCGGCGGTGAGAGGGTTATCTAACGCGGCGGTGAGAGGTATCTACCGCGGCGTGAGAGGCTAATCTAACCGCGGCGGGTGAGAGGTATCTAACCGCGGCGGTGAGAAGTATCAGCGGGCGCGCGCGCCGCGCCGCCGCCGCTGATGATGTCCTGTGTGACCTCCGACTGACCTCCGGCTGACCTCCGGATGACCTCCTGCTGACCTCGGGCTGACCTCGGGCTGACCTCTGGCTGACCTCTGGCTTACCTCTGGCTTACCTCTGGCTGACCTCTGGCTTACCTCTGGCTGACCTCTGGCTTACCTCTGGCTTACCTCGGGCTGACCTCCGACTGACCTCCAGCGACGTCTGGCTGACCTCCGGCTAACCTCGGATTGTCTGTAGGGCTAAATACCGCCCGAAACAGACATAATCATTAATCAGCTCTGAATGTACAGCGGTAAATGCTGAGCTGCCCGTCAGTGAGCCCGTCAAGCGCGGGCTCCAGGATGGGTTTTATTGGTGTGGTGTATGTTTAGCCCAGTAAATAAATAAATGTGTGATGATGCTGTTAACTTAGCTCTAACCTTTCATCTCGTATGGTGACTTTCCTTGTTTGGGTATTAGTTTTATAATTCCTATTCTATGTGAAGATAAATTTTGTTTTGTGTGAGTGACGCTATAAATGCACGATGTAGGAATGGTCCTAATTCCGGTCAGAATGCTCTAAAGAATTCCACTTGAAAACCATTTGACCCTGGTGTTCTTCCTTTTTTCATTCCTTGCAATGCTTCTGTCAGCTCCAGCAACGATATTTCTGACTCTAATTGTATTCTATCACTAGCATTTATATGTGTTATAATATTTCTGGAAACGATCTCGTCATTCACCTCATTATTAGTGCTGCTGCTATACTTAGTTTCCAAATTTCGTGAAAACTCTGTAAGGATCGCATTATTTTGGGAAATAATCGACACCTTTTTAATATATTGAATGTTTTTTGGTATAAACCATTTCTCATTCTCTAATGACAAAAAATATTTTAGAGTTTTTCTTTCTTGTTCGTTCCACTGGAATTACTTGAACGAAACAATAAGTCCTTCTATTTTACATTTTCTCGCTTCCTCCAGCTTATTTTTTGCTATTTCGAGCCGACTTAGATCATTTTCCAGTGCGCCTTTCCAGTGCGTTCCAGTGTGTTTTCCTTTCATATGGGACAGAAAAACTGGTGTTAATAAGAAAACAAATAACAAACCCTTTGTACAAAGATATACTTAATGCATTGATAAGGTTAGCTACACAATACCAACCCAGTAATGAATAAATATTATCGGAGACTATATGGTTTTCGGACCATAGCGGATTTCCAAAAAGTATTATTAAGCAATGGAACAAACAAGGACTACGTTTTATTTGCGACTTGTTTAATCCGTCTTCCGGCCAGTTATGCTCAAAGGAAAATATTAAAGAAAAGTTTAAAATAGAAATGACATTCCTTTGCTACGAAAGGTTGGTAAGGGGACTTCCGCAGACCTTGATAAACTACTCAGGGAGAAAGGTAAGCAACCCAAACATTCCATATAAGATCAAAGTTGTAAATGAACGATTCAACGCATCCAAATTCACAAAATATGTTTACAATATATTTGTTAAAGCTCTAGCACAAAACAATTTGGAGACTGATCTGAAAGTAAGCAATAAATGACAAAGCGAAATAGGTGGATACATCAATGGAACATTAACAACACTTGTGAATGCCACGACGTCCACGTATTTTACTTTGTTACTTTGTTTACAATTTTACTTTGTTATAAAAATTAAAAAGTGCAACAGATCCGCGAAGACGAAAGGAGCTCAAAACTGCATAGAAACCTGTGTAGGGGGATCGAGTGCCCTTCAAGACGAGATTGAAGTTTCGCTGGCCCCCTCACTTTGTTCACGTTCCTACGCTCTGATTTGCAGTAACTTACATTATTAATATAACAAGATATATCCAACAAGAAGCTTGCTGAAAGCCATGCGATATACACTATACCAGTCATCAAACCTTCTGTTCCTTTTGTGAACAGGCAACAGAAAACTCTAGCCCATGTTTTTCTGGTACTGTTCCGAAGGTTAAAATATTCATTAAAGAAGTTCTCTCACACATAAAACAGCAATACAATCAAGTAATACATATCAATATTACCAGTTGGTTCTTCCTCAATGATCTTTTAAAGATAAATACCTTACTTGCAACGATTGGTAAAGACGTAATACACAAAGCGCGAATGAATAAAGTTTCACCTCGCTAACTGTAATGATGAAAGCTTTAAAAAATTGAAGCGGAAAAAGGATTAAGTGGATATAGATTGAAGGAATGATTTAGATGGCTTCTATGGAAAAGTGGGGAAAAACTGAAGAAATTATTGATTGAAGAGAATGTTTATGAATAAACTCCCTTTCAAAGTCTTGGTGTATAGTTATAATAAAAATAGTCCGAGAGATGCCGGTCGCTTCTAACACAACGTCATACATACATACATTACATACATACATGCATACGTAATACATACAATACATACATTACATACATAATACATAACATACAACATACATAATACATACATACATACATACATACAACATACATTACATACATACATACATTACATACATACATACATACATACTACATACATACATACATACATACATACATACATACATACATTACATACATACATACATACATACATACATACATACATACATACATACACACATACATACATTAATACATCATACATACATACATAACATACATACATACAACAAATTAATACATACATACATACATACATACATACATTACTACATACTACTACATAAGGGCTGGAGATTCCTGGGGGGGTCGGGGGGGTCTGGACCCCCGGGCCCACTGGATGTAAAAACTGAGGGGGTCTGGGGGGGGGTCCAATACAAACATGCGAGCTGCGGTGGAGGGCCGCCCCCCCGCCCCGCCCCGCCCACCGCCGCACCCCGCTTCCGTAGAGGAAGAAGGAGCTAAAAGAGAGAAAAGGCTTTTTGAAGGTGAGGAACGGGGCCTCTGAACCATGGGTTTGATTCTCTGGTAAATAGAGGTGCTATCTCCAAGGTCAGAGCGGACTCTCTGGAGTTAGAGCGGGCCCTCTTTGAGTCATAGTGGGCCTCTGGAGGTCAGAGTGGGCCCCCTGGAGGTCAGAGTGGCCCTTTGGAGGTCAGAGTAGGCTCTTCTGGAGTTAAAGTGGGCCCTCTGGAGACAGAGCGGCCCTCTGAG
Source organism: Semibalanus balanoides (assembly GCA_014673585.1). Lineage (NCBI taxonomy): Eukaryota > Metazoa > Arthropoda > Thecostraca > Balanomorpha > Balanidae > Semibalanus > Semibalanus balanoides. Next base: position 12,909 of record VOPJ01001766.1, on the reverse strand, counting down.
GTCACAGCGGGCCCTCTGAGGTCAGATTGGGGCCCTCTGGATGTAAGAGTGGGCCCTTGGAATCAGAGTGGGTCCTCTGGGGTTTAGTGGGCCCTCGGGGGTCAGAGCGGGCCTTCTTGGAGGTTAGAGTTGGCCTTCTTGGAGGTAGGAGCGTTGACCGTTTTGGACTTGAAGGGTCACATCGACTTTTGGGTTCAGGTTTTCCCATCTGGCCAACAGAGGGGCCCCCTTAGACCGACATTTCCATCGGGCCCTCAGACGATAGAGGGCCCTTCAAACCGATATATATGGTACCCTCAGGCCAGGCAGATCATTACCCCTCAAGCTGGGCCGAGGCTCCCTCATGTGACAGAGGTCCCCCAGGCCGACAGAAGAAGTTGCTCACTCAGACCGACAGAGAACCCATCAGACCGTCAGGGGCCCTTCAGCTAACCGAGGGGGCCCCTGAGGCAGCTAGATGACCTCCTCTGGCCGTCAGAGGGTCTCCTCAAGTCGAAAAAGAGTCCATTAAGCTGGCTGAGGGCCCCTCAGACTACCAAAGGGGCCCTCAGGACACCAGATAACCCCTCAGGCCGACGGAGGGCCCATAAGTTTATGAAGAGTCTCCAGGCCGACTGAGGGCCCGTCAGACTGAAAGAAGGCCCATCAGGCCGACAGAGTGCCCCTCAAGCGGACTAAGGTCTTCTCAAACCGAATGACGTCCCCTCAACAACAGAAATCGGCGCTGAGGGGGACAAGGCCAAGGGGGCTCCCTATATTTTGGCTGGCTTCTGCCATCTTTTAAATTGCAGGGGGATATTTTACTCCCTTGCCCAACTTACGGTGTCATCGGCCGCACCTCCCTCATCTTTCATTGGGCGCCGCCCCTGATCTCAGGGCGGGAATCTAAAGGGGTCGGCCGTCGAGTTAAGACCCCCTTTGGACCCCTGGATGTTAGAAACTGGGTCGGCCGGGGTCAAAAATGAAAAATGAAAACACTGGGGTGGGGGCCCTCTTGAGCAGAAGAAAGCGGACGGTCATTAGGTCAGAATGGGGCCTTTAACATGTCAAAAATAGGAAGTTGTTATCAATTGAGTTTTAAACTGAGTATAAATCGGGCTTCGATCGTCATGGGTCATCTATGCCAACCTTAAACCCCGGTCTGAGGGAAGCCCCCGTTCGGCCAGAGGCTCTCGTTTTGTCCTGAAATGGCCTTGAAAAGCCCCGAGTCGGCCTCAGGGACCACAGTCGGTTAGGGGGCCTTTAGTCGGACTTTGGATATATCCCTTGGGCCGTCTGAGGAGGCCTACTTGAAGGGTCCCTGGGTTGGCTTGAGGGGCCATCATTCCGCCTGAGGGGCCCTCGGTCGACCTTAGATGATCCTCATCCGGCCTGATGAGGCCCTCAGTCAGTGGGAGGGGGGCACAATCAGCCTGAGAAGCCCTCGGTCGGCATGATATAGCTCTCGGCCGTTGTGAGGGGAGCCTCTCTGTTGGCCTGAGGCCTGAGGGGAGCGATCGGTCGGCTTGATGTCTGAGGGGCCCTCAGTCGGCTTGAGGGGCCCTCGGTTAGCCAGAGGAGCCCAAGGCCTTAGTTGGTCTAAGGAGGCCCTCAGTCAGCCTGAAAGGGACCTCGGTGGGCCTGCGGGCCCCTCGGGCTTCCTGAGATAACCCTCATCCAGCCTGACGGGCCCTCGTTCGACCTGATAGACTTTAAATCGGTCTTAGGGGCCATCGCTCGGCCTGAGAATGCCCTCGGTGGGCTTGAGGAGGCTTGAGGAGGCTTGAGGCCTTTTTTGTGCCTGGGTGGGCCCAGTCAACCTGAGGGCTCTTATTCGGCTGGGGGTTTTTCGGTCTGCTTGGAGGGGCCTTTTTGGGCCCAGGGACCTACGTCGTTAACGGAGCCCTTGATTGGCTTGGCAGGGCACTCGGCCTTTGGTCGCCTTGAAGGAGCTATGTCAGTCTGATGGACTGAGGGTCTGGCGTCTGTCGGCTTGAGGGCCCCTGGTCGGGTCTGAACCGTAATTTAAAAGACTTGTCGTGCCTAGTGCCTGGCTGAGATGGCCGCTATGCCAGTCTGAGTGGGCCTCTCAAATTTAATGGGGTCTATGTTGGCCTAAAAGGGGCCTTTGGAATTTGGATAAGATAGGGATCCTCACGTCTTTGAGGGAACCATCAGGAGGAGGTCCGACCTCACAGGAACTCAACACTAGTCTGAGGGGCCTTGCTGGGTCCTTCCAAGTCGGCATAGTGGTGGATCCAGGATTTTCATCGAGGGGGGGGGGGGCTGCAGGCCCAGGGGCGCCTTTTTTTGCCCTGAGGGAGCACCGTTGCATTTTATTTCCCAAACTGTTTTTGTTGGAGGTTTAGTGGTTGTAACAAAAATTACGCAAATATAGATAGCCATTTTGAAGAAAATTATATTTTTTTTTTTTCTTTTTCTTTGACGTTTTTAAAATTTGCAAATTTGCATTCAACTCCCGCTGTTGTAGCGATTTCCTTTTCCTCAAACATTATAGTTTTTTTACACTTCAAAAATGACATGCCATGACAATCAATGGCAACGTCATTATTCCCAGTATTATATCCATAGGTGAATGGGAGGGATTTGGGGGAAGGGGCCAAATCAAGTGGAATATTTCCCAAAGTTGTTGAGCGGGGGAGGGATAGCAAACCCCTGTCAGCGAGAAGTTGTTGACGCGGTGGGAGGGGAAGGGACGCGTCCATCAGCCCAATTTTCAACTGTTTCACAGGGGCGTTACCGATAGTTTTTTAAAATGGGCTAGTCAGTAATCGGTTTTGAGATGACGAAAAAATATGTACTATCCATTTCTGCTGCAATTAAACATCTTTAAAGCATTTTAAATGTGTTATTTTTTTCAATTTTAATATTATATGTGCATGTAATTTAGCGCCGCAAAAAGAGCCGCGATTGTTTGCCTGATAAACCCAAAAATATAGGGCGGTGTAAGAGGCATAAGGTGGGCCTTGTAAAGATAAGAAGCTTAAAAATGTTATGGCCTTCAATTCAGCGACTGATGAATTTAAACGAAAAACTGTCAAATAATTCATAATTAGTGCGAAGTGCTTCATAATAACTAACACCTTTTTCTCAATAGAGTGCGGCATCTGTTCAGCTCATTCGGCATATCTCATTTAAACCGACAGCAGACATACTGTTTGAACATAATATGCATTCTCACATGGCGTAACACATCTCTGCGGCAAATGGGATTGCAAATCGACAGTTGCACGCGTGTCAACACTGTCCTGGTTTCAGATTATAATGCAATGAGCTGACAGGTTCATTAGAGATAGTCAACGTTTTAGTTGACTTGGGCAAGCGTCATCAGTTTCGTGACGGCAAAATGCAAACGCAACATAGATGTATTGTCGATATTGAAATGCCCCTGCCGATGTCCTTGACTCCGTTCGAATATGAACAGAATGATATTCGTTTTAATGAAATGTGTCAAAGTGTATAAAAAGTGTTTTAAGTTCCAGTATCCTGAACGAATGACATTGCACTATGCCACGTTCCAGTTGAACAGATGCCGATTCGCAATTAAGAAAAAGGTGTATATTCGTTTAAAAAATTGATATGTGAAATTGTGAACGTTCCGACAAAATATTTATGCTTGTACCCACACACTTTTACGGCGGCCATAACATCGCGCCAATTGCGGCGCCCCTTTCAGGGAAGATTTTGGATCCGCGCTCTGCTGCCAGCGGATCTTCTTTTTACGTCGGGAGAATATGGGAAATTTTCCTCCCAAACCGAAAAATCAAATAGATATCTTTTGCTCCTCCCAAAAAATAACGACTTTAAATGTCCTTACTTTCTCCCGTTTCTTCTGACACCCTCCCCGTCAGCAACTTTCGGCTGACACCCCCGCGCTCAACAAGCGCCTTAATTTCCGCCGAAATACCGGGGCCCGTTTGGGGCCCCACATTGCCGGGGGGCCCCCCCCCCCCCCCCTTGGACTGGTGGGTCCCCTCCACATGTCAGGCTGGACCCCCCCAGACTCGAAAGGGATCTCCAGCCCTGCATACAGTACATAACATACTACATACATACATACAACATACATACATACACTACATACATACAATACTACATACATACTACATACATACATACTACATACATCATACATAATACAATACATCATATCATACATAACATACATACATCATACATACATACATAACATACATACAATAACATACATACATACATACATACATACATACATACATACATACATAATACATACATATATATCATACATACATACATACATACATACATACATACATACGCACTGCACGCACGCACACAAGCGCACGGCACGCCACACACACACACACACACAACACACAAAACACACACACAGCACACCACACACACACACACACATATACACATTTCGTCTGTACATGTATTTCTTTTTGGCCGTTTTGCTTGTTTTAGTTCAAACTTCTGAAGTTGATCTGATGTGAGCGAACTGAAGTTGCGGCTTTCGTATGAGAACACCAAGTCTGAGTGAAAACCATATGAGCTGATGCTTGTTTTGTACTGTTGTGTTATGTCTATTGTTCATCAAGAATAAACTAGCCCTTAAGTGGGACAAACTGAAAAAAAACTTAGCTCTAGGACAACAAGAGACAATATAACTGAGGCGTTTATTGTAGGCACTATTTATTCTCGTAATATAGGCAACTTTTCCAGGACAACTTTCACGTCGGGCAATGTCAATTGTTCCAGAAGCGAACTGAAAAGTAGAATCAGTTTCGACATAGCCTCACCTGACCTAAGCACAAGTTAATTTATTGAGGCTGACTTAGGCGACTTAGGCGATATAGGCGATCAGATTCAAGCGACAAGAGTCGGAGCATACCTCAAAAGATATGACTACCGTGGAGGACTTTCACTCTGACCCTCATAGCGGCCCAAGCACAGCTCTCTGCAATACAGTCCCAAAACCACCCAAACCAACAAGATGCGGAAATGATATCGAGATGAACAGCAGCCAGTCAGTAATAATCGACAATATTCTGATGATCCTGTCACGCCGCCACTGCAGTGTATTCTCGAACATGTGTCCACCCGACTGGGCTGTGGTCACAGGTCAGTTTTCTTATATATTGGTTAAAGAAAGCTGACCACAACACCTGGACAAAAAGGAGAAGACAGCCTACTTCAAGCGCCTTCCACAGTCGACACTAAACCATCTCATTCTTTTGCGCTGTGTGAAGCTACGAACTTCCGTGCCTCGCCCTCTGTCGGATAAGACTCAACATCTTGGCAGTAAGCAGCAAGCTCCCAAATCAGAAGCAGATTGGTAAGCATATGAAACAGGCCTGCAACTGCAAGCACATAAGCGTGTAAATGATTCTACCAACCGCTCCATTTCGACTGAGCGTCGGAATGAGTAATGACATCTCGCAGTGACCTGATGAATCTTCTTCAGATGCGCGCTTAGTGGCAACTCTGCTGTGTCATAGCCCAGGCCATCACTTCTGGTTCCCTTGAACACTAATGACATGCAAACAAATTATTCGTCTCTGTTATCCATGAAATCAGCATTTTAGTCGCCACCGAGTATGAGTAGCCAGACCGGACGGGCCGAATGTGTGATAACTCAATATTATAAGACTATAAGACTACATGCTTCCGTTGAACCGTTGATTAAAAAGTTAACTTTTTCTTTAACATTTTAAAGCTGTCGTTACATTTTAAAATTGTTTAAGGGAAATATGTATTTTTTAAATAGCAATTGTTTTGGCTTCCGTTTATGGTATAACAATGATGTTATTTAAGCTTAAGAATTAATTTCAATTATTCCCTTATTCAAAGTTGTAAGTTTGGAAACAATAAAAGGAAATACCTATGTGTGCTTCATGAAGGTCACTGACAGCGTCGTCCTTCCCTACGCCATATATGTAAACATTACATAGGGATATAAATTAAGTGTGACTCAAGCTCAAGAAGCGTGACAACGTCCGTGATTGGTCAGTGAAACAAATCGCCGACACTAAATAGGTCACCGTCCAATCGCATCGATGAGCTTCTGATGTAAATACTACTTTTGTATTGTTCTTGGCGGGAGGCAATTATTATTTTTCATGAATATATAAGGCATAGTGTTATATACAGCCAGATACAAGACATACAAAACTTCTCATGTTGAAAATAATTGAATGAATTTGCAAACATAAAATGAGGTTCGCAACCACTAACTAGGCCGCCTTAAAAGCGCATCAGTGAACTGCTACTTTGGTTACCTTTTCATCAAGTGGCTATTCATCGTAAAGGACCAGCGGGCATATAATCACAACAAGCAGAGCGCAAAATATATTTTCCACGTCATGTTGCGTAGCAAAATAATACGGGAAAAGACCGCAGTATGATGAGGACCAAAAGTACTTGCAAGTACCGGTCGTTAAAATTGTGGAACGTTTATTAACTTTACTTAAAATATCCTTCGGTAAGGAAGTTTTATGCAAAATGGAATTAATTTACAATATATTTTCGTCTTGTCAGTTGATTTCAAGAAATGTCTCAATTTTTGTGGGAAAATATAAATATTTCCCTTCAACGAAAGCATCAACTTTCGTTAACTGGAAACATAATAATTTAGGCTGTTAAGTTGATGTGCATTTCAAGGGCGGATCCAGCCGGCCGTTTTGGGGGGCCAAACCGTTTTTAGCGAACCTTACCTACCCCGATTTCAAATTTCTTTCCGGATTTGGTCCACTTTATTTTGCAACCACACGATTTTTTTATAATTTCTTTATTTTGATTTTTTTCGACTTCTTTGGATATCGAAAAAGGAAAGATGTCAGCTTGCAGTTTGTATTGTTTCGACATTGCCTTACAGTACCAGAGCAAAACTATTTAAATTGTCGACTGTACCCAAGGGCATCGCCGATAATTTTTTAGTAGGGGGATGGGCTGAAATGACGCAAAAATGTACTTCATTCTTCTGCGTGCATTTAAGCCTTTGCAGCATTTTTTAATGTGGACTTTATATTATAATAGGTATTTGTTACTTAGCGCCGCGAATCGGCGCGAAATTTTTACGGGTTTGCCTGATAAAACCCAGAAACATAGACGGTTCGCCTTGTAGAGAATAAGAAGCTAAACATGCTGTTCATTCAATTCACCGTTACATGAACCGAAAGACGATGGCGATGGCTTCGTTATGACGATGGCGACCGATCTGACGCCGCGAAGGGTCGTAAAATATTAATTTTAGGTTGTGGAAAACGAAAATTTAACATTGGAACCAGACTCAGATAACACCTTTGCCTGGTTGCACATCTCGGTATGATGAAAAATATTGAAATTAATGTCGTTTGTAACAAATATATTGTTCGGATAGTAAATTACGATGACCGGTGGCAGTAAGTACTTAATAACTTAGGTAGGTATATTGGATAATAATAACTGTGTACATATGCACCGAACTGCAACAAACAATTGGTAACAGTGCAAATGGTTTGAAAACAGCAAGCGGCAGAACGACTTTTCCGCACATAAAGGTGCCTGCGGAATCTGGGGGAGCCTGGGACGAAATTGGCTTAGGGAGATGGTCCTGGACAAAATAGCTTGGGGAGATGGAGATTGGCCTGGTCCCACTATCAGCATTTTTCGTCCAGCAACTTGGTCACCGCAGAAGCAGCTTCCTGGTGCCGGATGACCGATGTCCTGCGTCTCAGCGTTCGCGTCACCTTTTTCGGAAATCAGCAGACTAGCTTAACACGCGCACTGGAGGGGGGCACTTTTTGTGCCCCCCCAACATGTTTTCGTGAATATCTTAAAAAACGAAGCGGCGCAGGGCGGTAGTGTTTGTGCGACATACGGCAACACCCAATAGCAGATCGTTTGACGTACAAAAAATCGAAATCGTCGGTAAATGTTTGAGGTTATTATGGATTTGAAATTCCAAAAGGCGGCCAAGAATCGAGGTCGGCGAAGCGAATATCTTCGGAACAACAGTCATATCGGGACGATTCAAACGCCATTGGTAGCCATGTCGATCTTCATCCCCAACGGAGCTTCAGACACATTGCAGTTGACGTGTGGACGTCACAGAGCGTCAAATCCTCAAAAAGGTGAGCATTTGCCCGATTTTTTTATTTATTTTATAAATTTAGTCCGAATGTTCTGTATGGATGGCTTTCCGAGTCAGGACCCGCGCTAAGCAGAGCCTGTTGCGCTGGGTCCTTGACCTCACCACCCGATCGCGCAATCCTGTGGCCGGCAGAATTAGAGACGAAAGTTTTTACGTTGGCCCACATACCGGACACGGTCCGCCCCCCGCTCGCTGACAGTCACCTGGCTTGAGTGCGACCGGCTTGCCACCGGCCGCAGTCCATCCCTAGTCAGGAGCAAATAGCGAGCGCGCAGAAGCGACTCGAAACCGCAGGCTGCGACTACGCCAGATAGTCAGAAAAACCAGCGCTTCTCGCCACTGACCGCCCCCTACGGGGGCATTTATCGGAAGATTTCCTTCATGGACCTCGTTTGACCGTTGTAAAAAATAAAATTTGACCTGAGACCGGTCACCAAATTTCAGAGAATGTAGATTCATGCTCCCAGCACCTACCTACCCTATAAGTGTGAAATCGTCTCAGGCTTCATACTTTCGGAGATACTCGAGCGGTGGGAGCACCTAAAGTGCCAGCTTCCCTCCGTCCTCAGAATGAAAGGTTAGTTGCAAATGACCCCTCTTTCAAGTGCGGGTGAGGCACGTGTTAACATGTAGCCCACTTTGAAAGTTATATTTATGAAGAGAGTGGGCCCTGGCGGCTAGCAAAAAGGTACCGCCAGAGGGAAGACTCCAGACACTTCATTAATTTATTTTTCCCAATTTCTTCACAATGCATTAAAAATTGCGTATTTTTGTGTCCATGCTGCGAAGCGGCCGCGAAATTTTTTCTGAGTTTCACTTGTGATGCTGTTATTTTGACTGTTGCAAAAACAATTTTTACAGCTTTACGTCCGACCGTTGGGGGGGGGGGGGGCAAAACATAGTCTCAGGACCTTTGGGCGGGGGGAGCATGGCCGCTTTGCCCCCTGGATCCGCCCTTGGTGTATTTGTAATTAAAAATGTGATTCTCCAGCTCATAATAATGTCCATCCGTCGACATCACGACGACACCGATCACATTATATGTCGCATGTTTGGTAACGTCGGTAACACAGACTTATCTAATGGTCAGTCTGAGGTCGGCCGGGCGTCGGGTGTCGGGCACACCCAACCAGAGCGCGTATCTAAGGGTCAGTCTGAGGTCGGCCGGGTATCGGGCGCACCACACCAGGGCGGGAGAACTTCATCGTGAACGTGATCTCCCTCATTTCTCCTGGCGGGGACAGTAGGCGCCTTAGGAACCCGATCAGTCTGCGTGCGTTTTTAGTGTGCAGCGCAGTGGTTCTGTTTGGCTCAGGATTGGCTACGCCTTTTGTGCTTTGCACATAACATCAAGGGAGGACTCAGGAGCATGAAGACCTGGAAGAGCGGCAACCGAACAAACTGCTTATCGGAAGAGCCGCAGTTTGTATCGGAAGAGCCGCAGTTTTTACGCACGAGAGAAAGTCCAGGGAATAGAAGCGATGGCGACGATTCGGAAAACACGTGGCCCCATATAAGAAAATGCTTCGTTATGAAGTCATAAGAAGGGAACACCATCCAGTTAAAATGTTCTCTATGCATCTTGTGATTGTTTCAACACTGTTTTGAGGGAAATGTAAGACATTGCTATAATTATAATCGATAACCTTATCCTCATAATGCAAAAAAAAAAAAAAAAATAGAGCTTTCGGCTTGCTCCTTCGTCAGCCATAAATATGTGTTCTTTAAATATTTTTTGGCATTATGAGGAAAAGGTTATCGATTATAATTATAGCAATGCTCTCTATGCAGACCAAACAACCACCATCAAGGGTCACAGCACAAGTTTATAACATTTTGAAATACCATGTGAAGGGAGCTTATCCGGCAACATTAGCCAAGTTCAATGGATTGATTACAGGAAATAGTTCACCTTCAACATGGGTTTTGAACTGATATAGCAGTTTTGAAGACCGTGTTGAAAAAACTAACTGCAAGTTTTCTGGGCTGAAAGGGCTCTCCAGCCGAATATATTTGACTTTTTGATCGAAGGATTGTGTGCCCACACCTGGGCAGAGGTACTGTGGCCACACACCTGGTAGAGGCAATACAGTAATCTACGCGACTATACATTTCGAATCTGATTGGCTGAGCCAGCGTTGACGTTGCGAGATAACGGTTATAGTTTTGATTAAAATTAATAATTTACGTCCTTCTGTCCTGAATCGGCCCGCGATGCATGGCTATTTTTGACATTATGAAAAGAAGTTGTATTTGAAAATATAATCAAATTGTGTTAAAAAATGAACTATTTCCTTTAAGGAGTGATCGATTTGGGGCGCCGCGTGACGGAGAATGCGTCACTGGGAGTAACGGAAGGTTCCATCGAACCCCTAAAAATATCAGCCAACCATCGAACGAGCAATAAATACAGGTATACACTATACATACATAAATACATAAATACAAATACAGGTTACTCGTGTTACCAAGGAAGATTTGGATAATTAGCCTCTTCTTGGAGAGGAAATGATCCCGTTGCTGGTCGTGGCGTCGGTCGCGTTTGGTAAGATAGTGAAGGCTCTCATTGCACGCGCAACTCTTCCATCCCGCCGAATACGCACTGGGGAGAACAAGTATCACATCTCGATTCATCCTTTTACAGCTTCTTTTATTGTCTGCGATTTTGATCAATGATGGATCCTGAAGTATTTGTGATTCTCTTCAATCTCGCTGCGAAGTTTGACTTTGTTTTGCACATTGCTAAAGTCAAAACTGCAGTCCGAAGACCCAAAGTATTAAACGGATGAACGGATGAACGGAAACTTCAGTTAACTTTTCAAAAAGTTACCGATTTAGCATTAAATAAGTTAACATTTAACGTTACAAAAGTTAACATTTAACGTTAAGATTACTGTATAGTTTATTATATGGGGCAACATTTAACGTTAAAGAAGCTAACATTTTACGTTAAAGAAGTTAACGATTTAACGTTAAAGAAGTTAACTTTTTAGTTAACTGACTTATATTAAAAGACGGTGAAAAAATTGTTAACGATGTCCACCCCTGCACCAGACAATTATAGATTAACCAAACTAACTAGTCTCTCGACACGATAAAATGCTACCTCTATTGCATTGTGATGGATGGTTAGCGCTGAGGTGAAATGAGGTGAGGCGATTTTCAGTATGCAGTGTCCAGCAATATATTGGTATGTATATCACCGTAATGCTGATTACATGACGTGGGGGCTCTGATAATATACAGGTAGGGTAGAGCAGAACAGTCAAGAAAGCATGCCTGAGCCCACAGAACGGATTCTGAACCCACAGAACGGAACATGAGCCCACAGAACGGAACCTGGGCCCACAGAACGGAACCTGGGCCCACAGAACGGAACCTGAGCCCACAGAACGGATTCTGAGCCCACAGAACGAAACAAGACCAAAGCTGGCCCAGAGTGGACAAAGAAAGCTCGGTTGGAGGTAAATTCGCAAAAGTCGGATGTAATAAACAAAAACGTTGGATTTTGCTTGTTTGGCCAATATGAACATATTCAGAATACACCTTCAATAATGTGAAATTACTTTAAGATTATCTTTAACATAGTTTCAACTTTTGACGGATTTTCGTCGTTTTGGTGACCTTGGATCGGCCCCTTACTGGGCCGGAGCGCACCAATGAAGACTATATGAGTGACCAGAGCGCATTGATCAAAGGCAACCCCTTGACTTCATATTTATAGCCTTATCAGCACACAATTAGAGGCGCAATAATGGATGGCGATACGATGGCTTGCAGTACCGTACTGCTTGTGGCCAATCCATCGTTTTTATGGTGCTCCTTGGCCTAGCTAAACAACGGCTCGGTGATGGCCGGGAGAAGCCAGTCGAGTATACTATCTTCCCGTCTCGACGGTCCGTTCTAATCAGATGACTGGCCGACTGCGGGAGTGGCACTTGATGCTGCAAGTCGTGAGCATTGCCAGCCTGAGTGGGTAGTTTATGCAGCGAGAAATGGGCCATTGTGCACGTAAGCTGCTGTAATTGACGATCACATTGCACATCAATTATCACTTCATGCAACGTATCGAGTCGCGACGGAGAAGCAAAGAACGCTAATGGTAATTTGTATTACTTATTATCGTCACGACATAAGGCATTTATTGTATTTCCAAAAGTTCAGTAAATTTTGCACTATCCTAATCCTTACTCAAGACCAAAACCAGTAGGTAAATTGTGTCCAGTTTACATCGTTACCGGCCAAGACCTAAAGGAAACCTACTGACCGACTAAGTTGCAGAGCGTCCTCCCCTTGTTTATCGCGGAGGGCCGGGTCGCCTCCACGCCCTATTACCCCGTCATATAATTACCTCGTACCACTTGCGATTAGAGGCCATCCAAGACCAATAGCTGGTTTATCGGTGCACAAGTCAGGGCCGCGGCACCGCCGTGGGAGCCGTGGCAGGGCTGCCCCGCCATTGTCTGCCGCGCTGTGTGTGTGTACCGGCCCTGGCAGGCTCGGCCGGATATCGGGTGCACCCGCAACCTCAGCTCTCAGACAATAGATAGATAGACTGCCAGCCAGCCGGCCGGTAGCACAATCATATCGCTGGGCATCGAGGCTTCAACATACTTACCTGGTTGGCTTACTTACCTGGTTGGGTTCCTAAGCGTCCATGGAGAGGATTGTGAATTTGGCTTTGGGGATAGTATTGGACAGAAGGAACCCCGGACACAAAAGACGCACCAGTCAGTATAAATTGGTTACAAGTTGTAGAAATCGAGGAGAGAAACTGACTGGAAATGTGC
>VOPJ01001765.1:0-27076 GCA_014673585.1 Semibalanus balanoides | reverse complement strand
TCATGAAGGACGCCGTGATATTTTCGAAACGCCGTGATAAGCAAATATTTCTTTGTATTCCAGTCGCCATAATTGTCTGAAAAAATGTGCCATATGATTTGGCAGCGTGAAGGTTTTCTCTACTTCCCGAAATTCCTTGATATGGCGTCATCAATTCAAATATTAAAACTTAACTTTTTAAATTAAGCACCGCATACGAGAAACAAATGTCATAATCGTGTTCGGAAGCAATTATTATATATTTTGCACCACAAGCGGCGTACATTTTACAACTTTCAGAAAGGTGAAACATTCCCTTAAAACTATCCAGAATGCTGACCATTTACAAATAAGAAAAATTTAAAATGAGATCCCTTCTTAGCCATCTTTATCTAAGTGAGAACATACCACATTTCTTTCATCTAATCTTCATAAGTGATAAGGCAAACTATCAAGACAATTTATTATTGGTGTTGCCCCTTTTGAACTCTTTCTAACAACCAGCAATCTTTCTTGTATGTTGCAGAACAGGCTTGCACACAGTACTCAAAATGTGGTCCAATGTATGCACAATGCTGCTTTGTTATGACCAGCGTTGGATTTCTGGCCGCTTTCTGGTCCCGGTACTTATCTCTCTTCAATGAGTTACCCCCGTTTCGGCCTCAGCCCTTCGGGTCGAGCTAAGCCCCGGGTCATGCTGCCGCCGCATTCCCCGTGGAGGTGCAAACTTTGGGCACAACTTCGTTATATTCTTGACTCTAGAATATACCTAGACTATGCAATATACATAATTCCAACTAATATGTACGTACCACGCTAAATGTACCCCTTATATTCTGTAGTCCAGAATATTACTATTCTGGAGTTCAGAATACAACTAATTTGTGAACAAAGTTTGCATCTCAACTGGTGTTTACTTCGGTAGCGTTCGCTGAACCCGAAAGGCTTAGGCCGAAACAGGAGTAGCTCACTGAAGAGAGCAAAACACAGGACCATAAAACGGCCAGAAATCCAACACTATGACCTCTTAACTTTTGTAGGAAACGTTTCGGTTAATGGCAGGGGCGTAGGAACTCATTTGAAACTGCGGTTGGGGGCAGAAATAAACAAATATATTTCCGATATTTGTTAAAACAATATTGGGGTGAAAAGACTTGTTTGAAAATCTGAGATAGCTATTTGGTCTCTTTTTTTCTCTCGTCATTTTAGGTGTTGTAACACTTTTTATTTATTTTCAATTTGCTTCAAAACTTGATTTTTGCGATTTGTCAAGCATTTCGCTATTTTCCGACCAACACAACAATCGCCCCACATACTAGGACGTCACAACTCGGTGCCCATATCCTCATTGTGTCCTCCCGTCGCAACTGCTCAACTTTGTCTTCATAGATGACGCCTAAAATTGATGTACCTACGCCGAAAGGCTAATCCCAAGTTCACGTCGAAATCTGCCACGCGCCCTCGGAAGTTATTCACGCGGAAAAACCGATGGGGTCGGATTCGACCCGTCCCAGGTGGTCGAGGGGGTGGCCGCGCCTTCGGCCCACCCGGACCCTGAGGCCGCCCCTGGCGCCCGAAAGAAAAACAAACGCTGTCATTTTTTTAGATCACGTGACTGTAAAATGAAGGGTTTCCTTAATTTGTTCTTGTATAGCAGTCGAATATGCCGATAGCACACGCTCACCATAAAAAGACGTGACCATGCCGACCTATATACAAATCCACAAGACTAGGAAGCCCAATATACACAGCCCAGGCGACCTCTCCCGAACGGCCACCGTCGAGGGCTATGCCTCGTAATTTTGGACCATGTATTGAGACTCAAAAGTTGGGGGGGGGAGTTGCCCCCTCCCACTCAAAAAGTTGGAGGGCAGTTTTCCCCTTGTCCCCCGGCTCCTACGCCTATGGTTAATGGCACCAGCATTTTAAGTGTTTTTTTCCTTGCTTCTACAACCTGGTCTAATGCTGATAGTCTATCGTCTACCACATCATTGTATTTGTTTGTGTTTGTGTATAGCATGCTGTCTTGTGTTGAGCCCAGAATGTTATTGTGGGACATTGCTATGCGGTGAGTTGGTAACACACTACTTGTGTTGTTTTAGGAAACCATGGATGATGCTACAGTGAACTTGAGTGATGAAGATGAAGAAATGGAGCAACAGAATGCCTCTCTCAACTATGAAGGCTCATTAAGCAAATGGACAAACTATATTCATGGTTGGCAGAGTCGCTGGATGGTTCTGTCAAACGGTATGTATTCCTCACAGTTATTTTACAGTTGACTTAGTATTTAGTTATGTATTATTTATTCTTTCTTTGGCTAACCATTCCACTGACCACTCATCAAGGGTTATTCATTGGTCATCGTCATACATACGTCATACATATAACATCACAAGATTGAACTGAATAAGGCTAAGAGCATTGTACCATGGATGCGAAATACCTGGATCGGCCATTCTCTGTCAGTGCCTTCAGTCGGTGTCAACTGTCACAGCCCATTATTATTCCCACGTGACCACAGAGGTATGCAGATAACTGGACCGTGATTGGTAGGTACGCAGAATACTGGGCCGTGATTGGTGCTGACAAACGTGCTGGACGACAGATTCGATAACCCGAACACTTGACCGAGGGTCCCTTATTCGAACGCACGCCCATTGACCGCGCGCAGCCAGGGAGCCGCGGCCCGGCACTACTTGCACCCCTCCCCGTTACCTCCTCTGGAAACCGACTGATTAAAGCCAGCTCACAGACGAGCAATGCGGCGTGTCGAAAGCCTCCTCAATCCTACGAGCATTGACAGTACTCGATTTTTTTTAAAATCAACGGTCGCATATCAGGTCAATGTCAGGTCAAAGGTAAAATCGAGGCATTTGAGGCTTTATGGAGCGACATACTTCCTCCATCCAGGAGCCTTCTAGACATATGCCATACCCAATGATCACACCAAAGTCGCGCCCCCAAAGGTACCCAATTGGCACAACACCATCCCGCGACAGACACCTTCGACCAAACCAACAAAAAATATAATTTTTGCAAAGGTCAGGTCACAAAAGGTCATTATCCTAAACTGATTTTTGGAAGTCATGCGACATCTTTTATGGGCTGATTTATACGTATAAATCGATAGTGATAATCAAGGCACCATCGGAGCTCATTTAAATGAAGTAAGTGTCAAACTGAGGTCAAATTCAGGTCAAATGAGGTCAAATGTTTTATTTGATAAATTTTAACAAAAGGGCATGTTTTTAGACCATTTTTAACTCAGAAATACATTGCTGACATTTATTTGTCTTTATCTTGTCAATATAAGCGAAAAGGGAATGCAAAAATACGTCATCATTTACCATTCTTAGACTTTCTTAGTAAAAATTGTGCTCTTTATTTGAAACTTGTCTTTTATATTGTTTGTAACACTTTTCTTTTACATAAATATATTGTTTTTATTATTTTAAGCAAAAAAACAAATGTTATGTCAAAATTTTGTGATTTTTTCGTTTTAGAACATTTATATGTCTGTCTGATTTTATTCAATTCCAGTTTATCTTTTAAATTTCTCCCTTTTCACAGCTTTTGCAAGTTTTTGTGATTTTATTACTAAAGTCGAGCATAGTTCGTTGTGCTTGAAAGGCTATCACTAAGTCAAAAATGGTGATATTCTTTTGAAATTTGGTTTGTGTGCTGCTTGAACACCACTCTTTCACATGTACTCCGGTTTTTGATGTGACTCAAACAGACTTGTGAGTTGTGATTGATTCTGATTGAATCATTCTTTTTGATTAAATCATTCTTATTTTACGTGAATCATTCATGAATCGATTTACCTCTTCATGAATGATTCAACGAATCATTGATTGAATCATTCATTCAAAGAAAATAGGGCGATTGAATCATTCATGGCACAATTAATTATTATTTTTTGGGGACAGCAGAAACTATACAAACGACAGCCCAGTCTAATAATAAGGAATCAAACTGGGTGAACACATGTCAAGATCACTTTCAGCACCTTCAGGTCTGTAAACACCCTCATTCCGAATATATGCATTGTTATTTGCACTTACGCATTGCTAATAATTTTGATTGAATCATTCATGAATCATTGATGATTGATTCACGTAAGCCTGTGAATCACTGTGAATCATTCATCAGTGGTAATGTTGAGTGATTGAATCATGATTGAATCATTCATTACAATTTGAATCAATCACAAGTATGGACACAATTTTTTTTTAAACAAAAATAAAAAATGCGTAAAAATCAAAAATTTTGGAAATTTTGAGATTGCAGTTTTATACTACATGCAATTTGCTATCTTTCCCGTTTTGGGATTTTAGTTTATCATAAAATGTATTTATTTTGCAGCCGCTTGAAACTTGAGTGATTTTGTTGCTAAATTCAAGAAACGTGACCTCACAAAACAGTGTATATTAAACCCCCCAAAATTTGAAACATTTTCTAATTTTTCCAACCGATTTAAAATTGATGTGCAGGAAGGTACTGAAGGTTTCAGGTTGATATCTTGAATGGTTTGTGAGTTATCGCCAATAAACGGCAGGGGGGGGGGGGCAATGGTTGCCCCCCCGGTCAAGCGCGGGTTAAGGCCCATGTAAACAATCGCCGCTCGGAGTCGTGCTCCTGTATGTCGATTGTTCGCATTTTTCGCTGAGTGGCCGATCCAGGCATTTATCATCCATGGTTGTACTATTTGCAGATAATGACAAAGTGAAAGTGACAATGAAGTAATAACGACACTGCGTCACCGTTGCGATGATCTGAGACGTATTATGTTCAGTTGTCACCTCGCACTACCGACTTAGCCCGTTGCTTAAATTAACTTTGGGTTGACTGGAATAGGCAACCGCGAATTTCGACGCTAAAACGGTTGTGCAGCTGACTCGCACGATATACAAGCGTCATTTGACCGTGATTTGTTCGCGGACGAGCCAAAGACAGTTGATTTTGGTACAGGCAGTACATGTCGGACATGATCTCGCGCTCACGCACCTCTCGATTAAACTTTAACTGCAATTATAAACAATGCGGCTGACGGGTAGATAGCGCGCTGTACATCATACATAGGTCGAAACATTTTACAGATTGGCTTGCATTGAGCCATCCTAGATCACGGATAACATTTGATATGTGATCAAATTCCGGCGGTTAGAGATTACCCTCGCTGCAAAATGAATCATTTTTTAATTAGACCTTAATTCTTACTACTTCCGTTCCCATACACTTGCACACAGTACCGCAGATGAGATAGTACAAGAGAGTCCATAAGGCGAGGCATAATTCGTACAGGCAATACATGTCGGGCATGGGAAAGACCTACGAGTATACGGAATACGGATACATCGATTGGTTACTATTCTGACGTGTAGATGGGTACTACGGGTCCTCAAACTGCCGTCGCTATACTATCGTCGTCGCCGTGGCGATATGATCACGGTGTATCAGGTGCTGCGGCAGGGAGTTGACGTTGATGCGACGAAGTTCTTCACCACTGCATTTTCTAGTACTACCCGGGGCCACCAGTTGAAGCTGCTGAAGCCCAGGGCAGTTTCCAGGGTCCGACGGAAACGCCTTCAGCGTGCGCGTATCAACGAATGGAACGGCCGCGTGCGCCCTCGGTGATCGACGCCCCCAAGCATCAACGCTTTCAAGCTAGACTGGGACAGGACATTGGGTACATGAGATGTACACTATCCACATAAACGACTGAAGAAGAGAATCTTGCTAAGAAGCTCACAATTGTCCGGATCCGTGAGGTCAAGTGCCCTTCTTAATTCCGAACTATATAAGTATAAGTATAAGTATAAGTGTAGGTTCCACGACAGTGCGCTGTCCATGATCCATGCGCTGCCTAGGTTTTTAACATGGCCAAATCTCATCAAATATTCACCTTTAAACGTAACTTTTGGTGGCTCTGGGATTCGGGCGAGTTGTCGACGGTCACTGCAAAGCAACAGTTCAGTTTTAGCCGCGTTGATTAGCTTGCCGTTTTGCTTGAACCAAACACTTGCGATGTCTAAGACCTTTTCCTAAGCTCGCTGCATTTCAGGCAAACTATTACGAGGCCCAGTAATGGCTATCTGGCTGTCATCAGCGTAACGCACTGTAGTGACATGGAATCCATCGATTGCATTTGGTATAAAACAATCAGTCATTTGTTGCGATGTTATACAGCAATGGCCCGAGACATGTGCCTGGAATGTTCTTATAGTAATAGCATGGATTAAGTATATCTGGATAGGATACTCCCCTATCAACGCCATTGATGTCGGTGACCATACTGGCCACCTGGTGGCGAAATCGACAGAAGCAAGGGCGCTGGCTGGCGTCTGAGCGCCGCACGTGTTATTACGCAGTATCGACTATCGCGCGATTCGATTCGATTTGTCGGTAATGTGCAAGCATGACGTCCTATGGATCACAAATATTTCTAAACAATTGCTACAAAATTGAACTATGGGCTAAGCCTGTGCTTCGTTATGGATTGCCACCAGGCTAGCTTAGATCGGACATCAGCAGCTGGCCCGGACCATGCCTAGCAGTGCTGTCACACAAGGCACTTAGATACGGACATCAGCAGCTCGGCCGGACCATGCCTAGAGTGCTGTCACACAAGGCTAGCTTAGGATCGGAACATCAGCAGCTGGCCCGGACCATGCCTTAGCAGCTCTTGTCACACAAGGCCTAGCTTAGATCGGACATCAGCAGCTGGCCCGGACCATGCCTAGCAGTGCTGTCACCACCAAGGCCTAGCTTAGATCGGGAATAAGCAGCTGGCCCGGACCCCATGCCTAGCAAGCTGCTGTCACACAAGGCTCAGACTTAGACCGGGACATAGCAACTGGCCCACCATGCCTAGCAGTGGCTGTCACCACAAGCTAGCTTAGATCCGGACATCAGCCAGCTGGCCCGGACCCATGCCTAGCAGTGTGTCACACAAGGCTAGCTATAGATCGGAACGATCAGCAGCTGGCGGACCATGCCTAGCAGTGCTGTCACACAAGCTAGCTTAGATGCGGACATCAGCAGCTGGCCCGGACCATGCCTAGCAGTGCTGTTCACAACAAGGCTAAGCTTAGATCGGAATCAGCAGCTGGCCCGGGACCATGCCTAAGCATGCTGTCACACAAGGCTAGCTTAGATCGGACATCAGCAGCTGGCCCGGACCATGCCTAGCAGTGCTGTCGACTGGCGGAAGCACATGTTTTGCCAGGTGCGCAGCACTAACGTTGTAGGCACAGCTATTCAGCCATCAATTTTACACATTGTGTGATTTTTTAACCTCTGATCATCTCAGGTCAGATCACCAGGCCAGGTCACGTGACCCAACCCCCTATGAGAGCGGTACAGTTTGTCGGACCTTCTGACCGCCAGCTGTTGGTCTTGTTACACCTGATAGCTCCTGTCAAGGGTGGTACATTTGTCGACCTTTCTGACGCCAGCTGTTTGTCTTGTTTACACCTGATAGCGCCGATCAGGGACGTTTGTCGGACCTTCTGACCGCCAGCTGTTGGTCTTGTTACACCTGATAGCTTCCTGATCAGGGCGGTACAGTTTGTCGAACCTTCTGACCGCCAGCTGTTTCTTGTTACACCCCTGATAGTCCTTCAGCGGTTACAGTTTTTGTCGGACCTTCTGACCGCCAGCTGTTGGTCTTGTTACTACCTGATAGCTCCGTGTCAGGGTGGTACCAGTTTGTCGACCTTCTGACGCCAGCTGTTGTCTTGTTACACCGATAGCTTCCTGTTCAGGTGTTGGTACAGTTGTGGTACAGTTTGTCGGACCTTCTGACCGCCAGCTGTTGGTCTTGTTACACTTGATAGCTCCTGTCAGGGCGGTACAGTTTGTCGGACCTTCTGACCAGCCTTGCAATTTTGGTCATTTTCTGGACTCTTTGGGTCCAAATAATTTTTCCCTCTTCGTCTTTTTCTGGGTATATGTTCTTTTTCACCTGATCCTACCAACATTGTAGTTAAAAATATAATTACATTTTCCTGAATGATTTAATATGCCTAGGTTGATTTGATATGCCTAGGTATATTACAAATAAATAATTTTTGCTTTGCAAGTAAAATAATTGTTCAAAAAATGAAAAATATAGTTTTCCTAGAAATAAAATTGTATATATATCCACCTTATGAATTTATACTCTCCGGTACCAGGTCATGGAATGGCAAATGCAGCACTGCGTCTGACCGTCAGCTGTGGGTCTGGTTACAGGCACACTCTCCTACTACAAGTCGGAGCACGAGCAAGGCGTCGGCTGCCGCGGAGCCATCAGCATCTTCAAGGCCACCATCAAGGTAAGGTGGGCCACCACATCTGCTGCTGAGTACGACTCCCACCGGTGTCAGCGCCGCCGCAGTGTGTATCCCGGTGTCCGCCAGAGCCGGCCACCAGAGAGGCTGGTCCCTGGTGACGGTTTGTCTCAGTCAGCGCGGCAGAACTGTGACGCGCCACCAGAGCCGGCCACCAGAGAGGCTGGTCCCTGGTGACGGTTTGTCTCAGTCAGCGCGGCAGAACTGTGACGCGGCGTCCCTCCCGCCCGCCCGCCTCTGTCCGGCAGCCGCACGAGTTCGATGAGTGCCGGTTCGATGTGTGCGTCGGAGACTCAGTCTGGTATCTGCGCTCCAACGCGCTCGACGAACGCAACCGCTGGATGGACGCCATCGAACGCGCCAAATGCGTGAGTGGCCTCTGCTTTTGATAGTTCATATATGTAGTATTGATGTTTGTAACGAATCTTTTCATTAGTTTTATTTGACCCTTTCGACGCTCGGGAAGGGCCCTTTCGAGGCGCCGCCCCCACCCCCTCCCCTGGACGAAATCCAGACTACGTGCCTTGTCCGCTGTCCAGATTGCTGTAATGCATCGGTCACTGACAATTTGCATTGCCTGGCGTCGCGTTTGACCACGACGAACTTGGGCTCTGTCTACCTATTCCTTGATGCATCGAGGTCTAACATTGGGTCTAATGTAATTAAGTTATTCCTGCGTTTTTATTTTGCATTGGCTGGCATGTCAAAAAGACGTAAAATGTACGGCCCTTTATTTATTTTGACATTCTGTTGGCAGCGTGGGCTCTTCAAAGGGATGGTATCAACCCTGCCCCCTTTTAACACCGCGGTTCCCACTTAAGCGGAGTTGCATTGCTGATTCGGCGAAAATGACTATTGCCAGCTAAAACAAACACAAACCAAACATCACAGTTCCTTCAACATGGTTGCAGTTTTTGTAGTACAATAATGCTCACGGTCACGAGCGACCTTCCAATATTTGGAAGTTTGGCCGGGGATCCTGAAGGGTTGATAATTGATTAAGTCCCCCCCCCCCTCGAGGGTCGACCGGGGTAAATAGAGGGTCGACCAGGGCCCTTGGGAGGCCGATCTGGGGTTTCATGGATGCAGAACAACCAAGGCCTTTGGAGCATCAACTGGACCTGGCCTATTTGGCTAGCGCCTCAGTGCACGAAATAGGGCCTGTGCGCACTGCCCACTGCTGTGCTCACGGTACTCTTACAAAACACGCCGTATTTGGCCGGCCTAGCAAATTAACTATCGATGTATATATAATAATATATAATTATATATTATATTATATATTATATATATATATAATATATATATATATGTATATTTTTATATATGGTATATATATATATAACAATATATATATTATATATATATTATAATATATTATAATGATACATAATGATATAGATAGATATAGATATATAGATAGATGTAGCTGACTCTTGACTGTGTTTGGTGGTTATATGAGGTCTGTTTACGTGCACGGTGACACGGTGACTCTACACGGTGTACAGCGTGCATGACCCGCTCTGTGTTGCAGGCGGACTCTGCGTACGGCAGTGCCAACAGTCTGAAGCGGCACGGCTCGGCGCTCTCCCTCACCTCCAATACGCTGTCCGGCTCCGGCGGCGTCAAGTGGTGCAAAGGTAGCTAGCTGTTTGTGTCCTGTGAGCAGGGTTGGCAGGGGTGGCAAAAATTGGTTTTTGCCAGCCGGTTTTACATGAAAAACCAGTGGCAAAAACCAATGGCAAAAAGTGGCAAAAACTCCAATGAGCCAAAACTGAACCAAAACAATGGCGATGAGCCAAATAACGTTGGTTGTGTTTCTTTCCGAGTTACTTGGAATATAGCAGTATTTTTCACAACACATGCGTTTAAATGACAGCAGACACAATATTGTCCATTGCTGATGCAAGTTACCGCTCTCAACCCAAGCCTACACTAACTCAGCTGCTCTGCTATCTTCCCATCATAACTGTTGGCGTGCCATGTGGGCTTTAAGCGCATAACTAATATTAGTGTTTCCTTGATGCAAAACCATTGTTTCATTTATTGTGGGGCTAAAGAATTTAATTATTGTGGGGCTTAAAATACCTTCGTCATGAGCTCCCACCAACACACACAAACAATACCATTGACAAAATCCCTTGCCCATCCAGCATGGTCAGTCTGAACTTAAGGCGTCACTGTCAGCGCTGCCACATACTGTGTGGTGCTCAATGTACAGATACTACATTTTTTGCAAGTGTTCTCTTAAAAAAGAAACTCAAAGTCTATTATTGACTTATAGTTTCACTGACTTTCCATGCTGCTCGTTGTGACCTTCCACAATTATAAAATCATATATATTTTTGTCCCAGCCAGCTCGTTTAGGTAAAGAAGCACGCCTTGTCATTAGATTGGCGCCACCATCTTCATCATCAGCAAGTAAAGAGGTAGAGCTGCTGTGACTAGAAAGTCTCTTTAATACAATCACTGTTGTTTCACAATGCATTGCCACTTAGTATTTGCACTTAAAAGGTTCAATAACTTATTAATATTCACTTCCTTTGCTCACAAAAATTATGAACGATTCAATCAGCAGTTTAGTTTTGCCACCTTTTTGCCACTTTGCCGGTTAAGACCACGGGCAAGTTGGCAAAACATGAATCAATAGATTTGCCCGGCAAAAGTCCTAGCCCTGCAAAATGTGAGACCGCCACACAGCCTACCTCCTTGTACGGCCGGCCGGCGCCGGCCTGCCCTCCTGCGTCCGTCATAGTCCGGGTAGCTGGCCTGGTCAGTGGTCAGGTGGGTCTTCCTGTCCGGCGGGCCGGCCGGCCTCCTGCGTCCGTCTGTCGGTAGTGCGCCTGGTCAGTGGTCACAAGCCTCCCCTCCTGTCCGCCCGCCCGCCGGCCGCCTGCCTGCCTTGCCGTCTTGTCTGTCCGGTAGGCTGTTCGTGGTCAGTGGTACACAGCCTCCTCCTGTCCGCCCGCCCGCCCGGCCGGCCTTGCCGCCTGCCGTCGTCTGTCCGGTAGTGGCCTGGTCAATCGTCGCCAAGCCTCCCTCCGTCCGCCCGCCCGGACCCGGCCGGCCTGCCTGCCTGCCGTCCGTCTGTCCGGTAGCTGGCCTGGTCAGTGGTCAGTGGTCATCCAGCAGGACCCTATTTCACCAAGTGAATGTATTTATACCGTACTTTCGAAAAGTATTCCATCCAAAGTATGGCAGAAGTACTATTATGTTTCACCAAGGGAATATATGCAAACCATTCACCTGAAAAAGACTAGACGGGCTACTGTCATCGCTCCTGTGGTCGGCCGGCCGGCCGTTCCCGGTCTGCGACACTAGCGCCACCTCTCGAGCGTGGCATTTAGTTAAAGCATGGATGATAAATACCCTGGATTGGCCACTCAGCGACAAATGTGACCGGCCAAACGAATAACAGGAGACCGGTTTGTGTATGTTAAATAGCGTCGAAACGCGTAAGTGCTTCAGATGCTTTCTTCTCCTCTGCAAGACATTTAAGTTTTTTATAGACGGCATATAAAATATTTGGATATTAAGAACCCTTGAAAGGTAAGGATCAATATGTGAGGGGCGTAAGCGTTGCTCGTTTACGATTCGACTTGGTTATTTACTAATATGAGAATATATGAATGCCATTCCCAATATGGGATTCAACAAGCTGCAAATACCTATCGTGTTTCATACCATACCTTGAGGTGATTTGTTGATCATACCTTGGAGAGCAGATTTGTGTGAAAAAGGAGTTTCAATCTAAGCTTGGACGGAAAATTAATGAGGTCATCAACTAAAATCCTTGGTTTTACCCTTGCCCTGGCTGTGACCTGACATGTGACCTTATTCGAATATTTCTCGTATGATTCTGATTCGTCTCATGAAGAGTTTTCTATTGCCGCCTTGCGCATCGCCGCTGCGGTTATTAGATCGGAAGATAAACAGGGGACTGGTGTCGGCTTTTGATGTGGTTGGCGGAAGCTCGTCCTGTATATCGAAGCTTCGCGCTTGACTGTAGTGGCCGCATGCGTCCTACATGCAAAGGCGCCGACAGAGAGTGGCCAATCAGGGTATTTTCTGTAGTCCATGGTTAAAGGACACTGCCACCCTTAAACACTTATATTTGAGTTGAGATAGCCATTTTGCGTGCTTGGCATTTGCAATTATGCATGGTATAGAGTGTACAAAAACAACCACTGAGTCGAATCACAGAGAAATTCGAGTTTGATTTTGACACTCTGTAACATCCCAGTCCCAATGTATTTGAATGGGGGCCCTGAGCCGATGTCGTCGTCTCTCTTTACTAAATGTGATTACAGTCGACTTGTTTTACGTTTTGCAAGTACATTAGCCATATACCTATTCATATTTATGGCTAACGTGAAGGTTTTCTTTATTTAAGAAAAAATCCTTCATATGACGTCATCAGATCAAATATTAAAACGTGTTTTTATGAAATTGAGCACTTTTGGATGCCCGTGGAGAAACGAATGCCATTAATCGTGTTCAGCTAGCAATTACTTCATGACTTTGGACCACACAAGGCGTACATTGAGAACTTTTGAAGATGGCTAGTGTCAGCTAATGTAATCGACGCGGGAAGCTCTATTTGAGAGCTACTTGAGTATAAAAAGACCTCGGTTAAATGGTCACTACTTGAAAGACTTTCGAAACTGTGATTAGCTGCACAATTTCAAGTAATTCTTGCCGGAAAAATTGTGGAGGCATTGTAATGATTTTACAGCCCACTGTGAAGGCCGATTTACCGTTTTAAGACAATGATGGGACGCCGTGTCTACTTAACTGAACGCTGGGATCATTCCGGCGATTAACGAGTTAGGAAACCAAGGCATGCTCTTGAAGCTGAGTGAACAGAATAGCATGTGACTTGTCAGATTATTAGATATTATTGACCGAGGGGCAACCCACGCAAGTGCGTAAAACAATGGTCTTGAAATTGCTCGTCGCAGCCCCATTACTGTAAGCTTCTATGCTTTTTGGGCAGAGTATTTGTTAGAGATTGCATTCAAATCTAGGCTCTCGCATCCTCACACAATGAACGTGAAGAAGTCATAGCCATATTGGCTTCTGCTTTGTTCATTATGAAAACAAAAGAAGTCTGGATGTTAATACGTGGATTTGTTTTGGTTCCACATAACTAACGACACAGTTGGTCTTTTTGCATTTACGTCGCAAATACCAGCATAAACGGGAGATTGACACATGTGATAGTTGATATCTACACAAGATATAAATCAATGAATATCATACATAATACAAAATACATAAACGCAGACACAACGATATTGCACCGGACATTGACTGATGAGCGACACATGAGTGCTAAATACCACAATTTAAACAACACATAATGCACGATGATAGCATCATAAGCAGATACCACGATGGTAGTGATCATAAGCAGATACCACAATGGTAGCGATCATTTCGCCGTAATACGAGACAAAGTGAAGGCGATTGTAATGGTTTGTTGCCACAATGGCCGCTGGATGGCGCTCTGGCACGTCAGCACAGCCTACTGGTGTTGTGTACAGACTACTCCAGAAACCACAGCATATCTCGGGAACTATGCTAGCTAGGAACAAGCAAAACCATTAATAGTTAACTCTTGAAAAATGCAATCGCCAGCGTGTACTCGAACTTTTAGCTCAGTTCGATAGAGGTCATCAAAGAGCAAAAAACGTATTTTTTTGCCAAAACTCTTTTCACAAATAATATTTTACCTAATACAGATGGAAAGTAATTTTGACGCCATCGTGTTTGTCGCGTCAAGGCACTTTTAATCATATTCATGGTGACCAGGTTAGGTCAACATTTTGTTGTTTTCTCAGGTCAAGGTCAAGGTCAAGTGGTGACCCAATTAGCTCATGCTGCACATTGGGACACGTGTCTCGACGAGACGAACACATTGGTGCCAGCTTCACTTATCGATCCTTAGGCTCGTTATGTACCTGGATCTAGTGTCCCATGTGGATCCCGGGACACAGGACACAGATCCGGATCTCAGCTGGATCCTGGGATCCAGACACATGTCTGGTGAGAACTGCGTGTCTATGTCTACTGTGTTGAGCCCCTGTATCTGGAGCTCCGTCTCTTCTTTGGCAGGTCTGAAGGAGAAGATCGAGGAGCTGGAGACTTTCAGGGACATTCTGAGACGGCAGGTCGACACATTGCAAAGCTACTTTGACACGTGCATCTCTGTGAACGGCGCCGGTCGCGGCCACGGCACCGGTGAGACGCGGGGCTGCCAATACTGCACGTGGTGGGAGGGCCGCGCCTGAACGAGCGATCAGTGCCAGCTCTACAGACCTTTCCCAAGTGACAACTGTGTCCCAAAATTGATGAGTGGTTGTTTCTCGTTAAATGGAATGTTTCACCTTTGTATTGGTTTTAAACTGAGATAGCCATTATCTTTGGCCGTTAATGAAAAGTATAAATTACTAAAACCATTTTACCAAAACTTAACCGTTTTTAATTAATTAAATTTTGAATTTGCAAAACGGGTTCTATGCAAGTGCCACTTCTGATTGGCTGACAGCCGCTTCAAGTATCTTCAAGGTTGTTGGTCTGGGGAGAAAAACAACTTGTATTTCACGAACCTTGACTGGATCACCCGCTGCTATTATGATAACAAAAGACTTGTATGTATTCAGGTGTGCCATAATTGTCTAGAAAGATTGTGCCTATTCTCTATAGCTCTCTTCTAGTGCTAATTGCTAACCCATCCGCTCCGCTGGGCGATTACAAATTGAGTGGTGGTGCAAGCTACAACTACATGATAAGCAATTAGGGATTGATAACCCGTCCTACCCGTGACACACCCGTAGTACCTATTATACGTTTTTGTATCCGTCATACACCCGGGTCTCCTGTATGGTGTCTCGTATCTGGATGGAGGTACCCTACAGAAAAGAAACCCCCTCTCCCACCTCTCCCCGCCCTTATGGATTAAGTCGCTTGTGCGTCGACTCATTTCGATTCGTGTAGGAAAAGTCACAGGAAATCCGACTGGCCTTCAAATATTTAGCCGACTCAAAATTTACTATAAACTCTGTGGAGCACCTGACCGGCCGTCATGTGGCTCAGACTGACGTCAGCTGACGTGGCTGCGGCTTGCTGTGCTAGTGCCCCCCCCCCCCACTGTGTAGTGTGTAATGAGACCGAATCAGCATAAGAGCCTGGCTAGACGGCTGCGGTGATGGGCTAGTGCAGCCCTCGTCCCCGGCACTGTGTCAGTGATGATATGGACGTCAGTGTGGCCTGGCTTCCGGGCGTGTATGTCTAGTTGCGGGCCCCCCCCAGACTGCGCTAGTGTGCTCTATTCTGGTACCGTCAGCTGGCTAGGTCATGCGGCCTCTGCTGAGCTAGAAGTGACCAACCCCTCCCCCACACTCGTGGGCCAGCGCGTAGTGTGGTCGTGGACGTCAGCTGGCTGGCTGGCTGGGCGTGCTATGGGAGTGACCGTGGGCCGGCCTTTCCCACTGTGTAGTGGTGTACTGAACGTCGCTGCCTGGCTGCGGCGTGCTCTGCGGTAGTCTTCCCCCCCCGCCAACTTTGCGTGAGTGTGTACTGACGTCCCAGCTGGCCTGGCTGCGGCTGCTGTGCTAAGTGCCCGCCACCCCCCCCGCCCACACATACACCCAACTGACCGTAGTGTGTACTGAACGGTACAGCTGGCTGGCTGCGGCGTGTATGCTAGTGGCACGGCCCCCCACTGGATACTAGACGGCTTGTGCTGCCTGCCGCAGCCTGGAGCGACAGCGACGATGAGAACATACAGATGGAGGCCAGGAGCGACTCCAGACCACGTAAGCATGGCACCGGCCGCACTGACACACGGCGTGAATGTCCGAATAATCACAGCGAGACTTAGGTAAAGAGAGGCACGTTGATCAGGATGTCATTGCCCTGCTGTGGTACGACATGGGCTTCATGTTGTCCGAGCGCTCTGTCAAGAGTCAGCTTCCAGTTACTAGCTGCAATGCTGGGGTGAGAGCAGTTACTAGCTGCAATGCTGGGGTGAGAGCAGTTACTAGCTGCAATGCTGGGGTGAGAGCAGTTACTAGCTGCTGCAATGCTGGGGTGAGAGCAGTGGTATAGGGCTGAAGTTGCTGGGGTGAAGCAGTTACTAGCTGCGAATGCTGGGGGTGGAGAACAGTTACTAGCTGCTGCAATGCTGGGGTGAGAAGACGTTATAGCTGCTGCAATGCTGGGGGTGAGAGCTAGTTACTAGCTGCAATGCTGGGGAGAGCAGTTATAGCTGCAATGCCTGGGGTGAGAAAGCAGTTACTAGGTGCAATGCTGGGGTGAGCAGCAGTTACTAGCTGCAATGCTGAGGTGTGAGAGCAGTTAACTAGCTGCGAATGCTGGGGTGAGAGTCAGTTACTAGCGCCTGCAGATGCTGGGGTGAGAGGCAGTTTACGTAGAATGCAAGTGCGTGGGGTGAGAGCAGTTACTAGCTGCAATGCTGGGGTGAGAGCAGTTACTAGCTGCAATGCTGGGGTGATAGCAGTTACTAGCTGCAATGCTGGGGTGAGAGCAGTTACTAGCTGCTGCAATGCTGGGGTGAGAGCAGTTACTAGCTGCAATGGCTGGGGTGATAGCAAGTTTAAACTAGCTGCAAATCTGGGGTGGAGAGCATTGACTGGTGTCAGATGACGGGGGCCTGCACCTGGAGGCAAGTAGTACTAAGCTGCAATCTGGGGTGAGAGCAGTTACTAGCTGCCTTGCCAAATGCGCTGGGGTGATAGCAGTTACTAGCTCGCGTGCAAATGCTGGGGTGATAAGGCAGTATACTAGCTGCTGCAGGCAATGCTTGGGGTGATACAGTTACTAGAGCTGGCAATGCACTGGGGTGATAGACAGTTACTAAGTCTGCAATATCGCCTGGGGTGAGAGCAGATCAACTAGCTGCAATAGCTTGGGGTGAGAGCAGTTACTTGGAGAGGCTGCAATGCTGGGGTGATAGCAGTTACTAAGCTGCAATGCTGCTGATGGTAATCCAGCAGCAGCGTCGCTCTATGGTGCACTATGTTTCTGATGGTAATAGAGCAGAGCGTCGGCTCTAGACTTCCTATTTTAAAGAAAGATCTCTGTCTGTCTCTCTGTCCCTCTCGTGGTTTCTCTGGTTCCTGTCTGCTGCGTCCACACCCATGTTTGTTTTCCTCTATTAAATTTCATAATACGCAATGATTAGTGTAGTTCTACGACAACGATTGACATATTACAAGCCAATGTAAGAAATCATTTTTTGGCGCACATCGCTTGAAGAGCATGTTGTGTATTGTGTATTAATCGAGTTTTTCCCTCATTTTCCAACATGAAACTGTCTACAATTTAAGATAATGATCTGTGTTTTATAAAAAAAGCACGACACAATTTTTCACACGGTAAATATCACCCATCTGAGTAGCGGAACTTCAACCGTTTTTACTAGACATCGAAATTGGCGTCCCATAAGAATCTGTTTTGTTGCGGCGCCCTTAAGCCCCATCGCGATCAACTTCATCGACTATGCTATAGGTGACGCTGGGGTGTTGCACGACTTACCGCAATTGAGGGACACCATCCAGGAGACCTCGGGTGTATGAAGGGTACAGAATCGTTTTTATAGGTCGACGGGGTGTGCCAGCGGGTAGTACGGGTTATCAATACCCTAATTGCTTATTCACTGGCTGCACCACAATTCAACCTGTAGTCGTGCTTCAGCGGAAGCGAAAGGTTAAGCACCAGTGGTGGCACTATGATCTGCTGATGGGTAATCGAGCTGAAAGCGTCGCTCTATGGTGCAACTATGTCTTGCTGATGGTAATCGGAGCTGAGCGTCAGCGCTCTATGTGCGACTATGCTTCTGATTGGGTAAATGGCGATGCAGAAGCGTCGCTCTATGGTGCACTATGTCGCTGATGGAATCGAGCAGAGCGTCGCTCTATGGTACACTATGTCTATTGTCTGCTGATGGTAATCGAGCTCTGTGGTGCGTTTCAGCTCCGCCGGCGGTGCCGCCGCCCACGCGGGAGGTGTTCCAGGCCCAGGGACTGAACCCGCTCGACTTCAAAGGAGAGGCCATCACGTTTAAGGTGAGCACCAGTCCTCCAATTTCCAATCACCGGCTCTGTCACCTAGCCATGTGTTCAGCGCGTCTTTCTGTAGTCTCCAGTGAGTCACCCCAGCGCGTCTTTCTGTAGTCTCCAGTGAGTCACCCCAGCGCGGTCTTGTTCTGAGTCCTCCTCAGTGAGTCCCCAGCGTCTTTCTGTATATCTCCAGTGAGTCACCCAGCGGTTTTTCTGTAGTGCCTCCAGGAGTTCAACCCCAGCGCTGTCTTTCCTGTAGTCTGTCCGTGAGTCAACACCAAGCGCCGGTCTTTCTGATAGTCTCCAGTTGAGTTCACGCCCAGCTCAAGCTCAGCGACCCGGGCCGTCTTTCTCTGTAGTCCTCCCCACGTGAGTCCCCAGCGCAGTCTGTTCTCGTAGTCCTCGCAAGCTCGAGTCACTCCAGCCCGCGTCTTTCTTAGTCCTCCCAGTGAATCAGCCCAGCCGCGTCCTTTCTGTAGTTGCTCACAGTGGAGCTCACCCCAGCGCGTCTTTCTGTCAGTCTCCGCCGGGTGAGTCACCCCAGCGCGTCTTTCTGTAGTCTCCAGTGAGTCACCCCAGCGCGTCTTTCTGTAATCTCCAGTGAGTCACCCCAGCGTGTCTGTCTGTAGTCTCCAGTGAGTCACCCCAGCGCGTCTTTCTGTAGTCTCCCGTGAGTCACCCCAGCGCGTAGTCTCCAGTGAGCCGACCCAGGGCTTCTTCTTGTAGCGTCAGCTAGTATGCATAATGCATATGTGATGCCTAGCCGGACTGCTATGGGAAGGAAGTCTTCCTTGTTTCTTTGCTTCCACGCGTGGTAGAAGTGACCGTGTCATCATACCCTCGCTTGTACTCTGTGTGTCCGGTTGCCCCCCCCCCTCCCATATATGTACTTGTGTACCGACGTGGCGTGACCTGTCGTGCTTGTGTCCGTCTGTCTGTCTGTCGTGTTCTGTCTGTCTGTCTGTTCTGTCTGTCTGTCTGTCTGTCTGTCTGTCTGTCGTGTCTGTCTGTCTGTCTGTCTGTCTGTCTTCTGTCTGTTCTGTCTGTCCTGTCTGTCTGTCTGTCTGTCTGGTCCCTGTCTGTCTGTCTGTCTGTCTGTCTGTCTGTCTGTCTGTCTGTCTGTCTGTCTGTCTGTCTGTCTGTCTTGTGTCTGTCTTGTGTCTGTCTTGTGTGTGCCTTGGGTGTGTAATGACGTGTGGTCGCTGCGTGTCGTGTCTGTGTGTCGGCAGGCGACTGCGGCTGGCGTGCTGAGCACACTGCAGCACTGTGCAGAGCTGATGGCACAGCGCGAGGACGGCTGGCGACGCCGGCTCGAGCGCGAGCTGGAGCGCCGCCGCCAGCTGGAGGAGCTGGTGGCGCGCCAGCAGGAGGCGGCCGCTCACGCCACGGCCGCCGGCACGCCGCCGCCAGACAGCCCGACAGGCAGTGCCGCCATACAGCGGCGGGTCATGTACGGCGGACCCGACTACCAGGTCAGTCTACCAGACCCGACTACCAGGTCAGTCTACCAGACCCGACTGCCGGTCAGTCTACCACACCCGGAACTACCATGGTCATCTACCCCCCGACCGCCCCAGGATCAGTCTACCAGCACCCGACTACCAGTCAGTCTAAGCCAACACCACTACAGTCAGTCTACCAGACCCGACTACAGGTCAGTCTCTGACCCGACTGCCAGGTCAGCTACCATACCGACTACCAGGTTCAGTCTACCAGACCCGAACTACCAAGTCGTCCTACCAGACCCGACCTACCAGGTATCCTACCACACCCGACTACCAGGTCGTCTACCAGACCCGAACTACCAGTCCAGATCTCCAACACTCCCACTACCAGGTCAGTCGTACCAGACCCGAACTACCAGGTTCAGTCTATCACATCCCGACTACCAGGCTCAGTCTACAGACCGACTCCAGCGTCAGTCTACCAGACCAGACTACCCAGGTCAGTCCTACCACAGGCCCCTACGCAGCATCATCTGAGACGCAGAACCGACTAACAGGTCAGTCCTACCACACCCGACTACCCAGGTCAGTCTACCAACCCCCCGACTACAGGTCAGTCTACCACAGCGCCGACTACCAGGTTCAGTCTACCATAACAGACCGAACTAACCAGGTCAGTCTACCAGACACCGACTACCAGGTTCAGTCTTACACACTCGACTACCAGGTTCGTCTAGCCAAATCCCGACTGCCAGGTCAGTCTACCACACCCGATCCGCAGGTCAGTCTACCAGACCGACTACCAGGTCAAGTCTCCAGACCCGACACCAGGTCAGTCTACCTGACCGAACTGCCAGGTCAGCTCCAGACCGAGCTACCCAGGTCAGTTCTAACCACACCCGACTCCAGGTTCAGTTTACCTGACCCGACTGCCAGGTCAGTCCTACCAACCCGACTACAGTGTCAGCTACACCCCGCTTACCAGGTCAGTCTACCACACCCGACTACCAGGTCAGTCTACCAGACCCGACTACCAGGTCAGTCTACCTGACCCGACTGCCAGGTCAGTCTACCAGACCCGACTACCAGGTCAGTCTACCACACCCGACTACCAGGTCAGTTTACCAGACCCGACTACCAGGTCAGTCTACCAGACCCGACTGCCAGGTCAGTCTACCAGACCCGACTACCAGGTCAGCTTCACACCCGACTAACCAAGGTCAGTCTACCAGACCCGACTACCAGTCAAGTCTCTGACCGACTGCCAGATCAGTCTACCAGACCCGACTACCAGGTCCAGGTCTACCGACCCACTACCCTAGGTCAGTCTTACCAGAACCGACTACCTGGTCAGTCTACCAAGCCGCCGACTACCAGGTCATCTACCAGATCCGACTACCGAGTCAGTCTAAGCCAGACCTCGACTGCCAGGGTCAGCTCTATCAGACCCGACACCAGTCAGTCTAACAGACCCGACTGCCAGTGAATCCTACCAGACCCGACTACCAGGTCAGTCTACCAGACCCGACTACCAGGTCAGTCTACCAGATCCGACTACCAGGTCAGTCTACCAGACCCGACTACCAGGTCAGTCTACCAGGCCCGACTACCAGGTCAGTCTACCAGACCCGTACCTACAGGTCAAGTCTCCAACCGAACCTCCACCAGGTCAGTCCTACCAGACCGAACTACCAGGTCAGTCGTACCAGACCGCGACTACCAGGTCAGTCTAACCAGACCCGACACCAGTCATCTACAGAACCCGAACTACCAGGTCAGTCTACCAGACTCCGAGACTTACCAGGTCAGTCTACCAGACCGACTACCCAGGTCAGTCCACCAGACCCGATCACAGTCAGTCTACAGACCCGACTGACCAGGGTAGTCTACCAGACCCGATACCATCAGTCTACCAGACCCGACTGCCCCAGGTCGTCTATACCAGACCCGACTGCCAGGTCAGTCTCCAGAGCCGGACTTAGGTAGTCTACCAGAAAAACCCGACTTATTAGGTCGTCTAAATACCAAGACCTCGACTGCCAGGTCAGTGGGTGGCAGCTGGGCCTGTGTGTGTGTTAGTGATTCATTTAAAAAAATCCTGACCAAATCCGAACCCAATACTGAACAGGAGTCATTTTGGTTGACCAAATACCGACCGATTTGGGTTGAAGCCAAAAATGTCCAAAATTTGACTAATTTTGAAATTATGGATGGTGGTGGTGTATGTAATATTATGTTGTATATTGCATAATGCATACAATACTTATTTTTAATGACATCACCTACTCTTATTAGCAATATCTTCTATCTTGATGTAATAATGATGTGTTCTATTTAATATTTATATTAATTTATTGAATTTTAAGCAAATTAGGCATCAATTTGCTGGATAGAAATAAGATTGCTTAAAAATGTGACGTAAAGGTGAATTGTTTAAGATTAGTCTGACCGAAAGGTGTCCACAAATATATGTGCCTGACCGACCGGTTACCGAATCGGTCACACAATTTATTGGTTACCAAAATGTTTGTTACCGATTGACACCACTTGTGTGTGTGTGTGTGTGTGTGTGTGTGTGTGTGTGTGTGTGCTGTGGTTGCGTGCGTGCGTGCGTGCGTGCGTGCGTGCGTGCGTGCGTGCGTGCGTGCGTGCGTGCGTGCGTGCGTGCGTGCGTGCGTGCGGCCACCCAGTGGGTGCAGGCGACCCCGGTACCCTCGGTCGGCGACACAGAGTACTGTACAGTAGGACTGTCTGACGTCGCCAGTGCAGCGTGCCGCCCAGTCACTCTCTTTGTTCGGCTGCCGGCGGACAGTCGTGCCTCGAAGCCAGCCTTGGGTGGCGGCGGCCACTACACTGCACTATGGGCCAGAATCCCGATATAGCCCGCCATAACTGATTATTGACCTCATACGACCTTTGTTCAGCCTCCGGTCATTGGTATGGGCACTTTGAGCAAGTATAATGAATTTGGAAACCATTTCGTACTAATTTCAATCGATTTAACTCATATTTTGGTCACCCGATGGCTCTTGATTCCGGCGGGCGTAAGCTGGTCACGTATTTCGGTTGGCCACATATTCTGACTGCCAACGACTAGTACTTAGGGAGGCACAAGTCAGTCAAAAATATAGATATTGCTTTGAAATTCGGTTTAGGTAATCGTCCATACTTGGTCCCTCCCAATATTAACATCCGTGTTTTTTCCATGTTTTTTTAACCCTCGCCGTCTCTAAAAGCGACCTTCCACTGAGGGTTTTCTTACATAACTCTAACGCAAGCTCATCTGCTGAAATTTGCAGTAGCTAAGTTACAACAATTTATCGTATGTGTCAGATTTGTATTGAAATTGGTTGAGAAGTTTGGAAGGTAATGACGTTTTAGTGACGTCATACTGGTGGAAAGACGATAAATGTTGGAAAAATCGTTGAAAATAGAGTTTTGTAGCAAATCGAAAACCGAAAACGACGCATGATATAAAACTACATTTTCTTTAAACTGGTGATCTCAGATCTTCACAATTTTATTTTTTGACCCCCAAAATAAAATAAAAATATATTTTTAGGGAAAATCACTACAAAATCAAAATTTATAATTGTTATGTTTCCCCACAGAGCAAAATCGCTATTCTTGAAGTGGTGGAGTTGAGGTCATTCACTTGACCTGGAAGGTCAACCATTAGCCTTAAACCTAAACATTGCATACCGTTAGATTCCTCACATGAAAGGCAACATGCTGGTTCTTACCGTGTTGCTCTATGTTGCTTGGTTGGGAGTTAACAGGGGGTCCCACCTTCCCCCACCTTGCAGGCACGGCAGCGGCTGCGCGCGCGGCAGGCGGCATAAATAATGCAATCACCCCGCTTGGGTGGGGGGGGGGGGCAAGTTGGGGCAGGAAGTTTCACTTGCCTCAGCAAGCCAAACCATTGAGGGTCACTACCATGCTCGTACTTCCGTGTTATCGTGTGCTATTCATTAGATCGGCTCCATAGAAAAACTGCATTCAAGTTTTTGCTGACATTTCTGTTATGTCAACACAAATTGTCATTTAAAGCAGGAAAACCCTTACTTTTAGTTTAAAATTTGATTTCACAGTGCAGCCAAGGTTCCATTTTAACTTAAAAACATGCACGTTTTAAATATTTTGTTCTATCTCATTCGTCATTACATCGTAAACATACATCGTTTTCGAGAGCCGCTGACTCCCTGCTGTAAGCTTCGTACAAAGTTCCGTGTTTCGGTGCCGTTTATACCTCCATGTATGTTTGCGCTAAAAACTATTATCATATTCTTAGTCCATGGTCAATTCTGAACATTTTCATGTATGTTGCATATCGAAATGGAAGAAATTATTCCGATCGATTATGGCGGGCTAGATCGGGCTTGTGGCCCATAGTGCACTGGTCGGTTGTTTATGCAGTTGTTACAGCGCTAGCTGGCATCATCATATAACTAAGGTTGTAGGGATACAATATTTCTGCTATCGTGTATCGGTATACTAAGACGAGTGGCTCTAGTCTCACAGAGGGCGTCTCTGAAGCTATTTGAGGGGGCGCCCTCTGATATGTATCGAAGGGCGCCTTTGGAGAGTGTCCTAGCATTGGGAAATTTGGGTGGAAAACGACACTCTATGGATACCATTTTTTCATTAATTTTTCAAAGTTTCCCTGTGAATTTTGCACTCCTTATTTAAAAATAGATACTAATTTTAACTCTGATTATGATTTATGGATGTAATGATAGGAACAGCTTGTGTGTTGGGAAAGACAGGTAAGAATTCGCATAGGTAATCATTAGTTATGGTAAGCTGGTAATTGGGCGTTGATCAAGCCGAACACATCTCTGGCTTTTGGTTGAATTGTCTGATGCTTATTTTAGTAAGAAATTCCCCACTCCGCACCCAAGTGCCAAAGCAATCCCTAGGACCTTGTTTCTGAGATGTTGGCAGGGTACCTTCAGAGGTGTATCGGAGGGCGTTTGTAAGTAGTGCAGGGTACTTCAAGGTGTACGGAGGGCGTTTGTAAAGGTATGTGGCAGGGTACCTTCAGAGGTGTTCGGAGCGTTTGTTAAGGTATGTGGCAGGGACCCTTCAGAGGTGTAAATCGGAGGGGTTTGTAAGGTATGTGCAAGGGTACCTTCAGAGGTGTATCGAGGCGTTTTTAAAGGTATGTGGCAGGGTACCTTCAGAAGGTGTATCGGAGGCGTTTAAGGTATGTGCAGGGTACCTTCAGAGGTGTAATCGGAGGCGTTTGTAAGTAATGTGGCAGGGTATCCCACCCTTCAGAGGTGTAATCGGAGGGCGTTTTTTAAGGTATGTGGCAAGTACCTTCAGAGTGTATGGAGGGCGTTTTTAAAGTATGTGGCAGGGTACCTTCAGAGAGTGTCTCGGAGGCCGTGTTATTTTAAGGTATGTGGCAGGGTACCTTCCAGAGGTGTAAATCGGAGGCGTTTTTAAGGTATGTGGCAGGGTACCTTCAGAGGTGTAATTCGGAAGGGCGTTTGTAAAGGTATGTGGCAGGGGTACCTTCAGAGGTGTACGAGGGCGTTTTTAAGGTAATGTGGCAGGTACCTTCAGAGGTGTATCGGAGGGCGGTTTTAAGGTTATGGCAGGGTACCTTTCAGAGGTGTAATCGGAGGGCGGTTTTAAGGTATCGTGGCAGGGTACTTCAGAGGTGTTCGGAGGGCGTTTTTAAAGGTATGTGGCATGGGTTACTTTACAGAGGTGTATCGGAGGGCGTTTTTTTTAAGGTATGTGCAGGGTACCTTCAAGAGGTGTATCGGAGGGCGTTTGTAAGGTATGTGGCCAGGGCCACCTTCAGAAGGTGCATCCGGAGGCTTTGTAAGGTATGTGCAGGGTACTCAGGTGTATCGGAGGGCGTTTGAAGGTATGGTGGCAGGGTAACTTCAGAGGTGTAATCGAGGGCGTTTGTAAGGAAATGTGCAGGGTACCTTCAGAGTGTACGAGGGCCGTTTGTAAGGTAATGTGCAAGGGTACTCACGAGGTGTATCGGAGGGCGTTTGTAAGGTATGTGGCAGGGTACCTTCAGAGGTGTATCGGAGGGCGCCTTTGGAGGTATAGTGGGAGCAGGGAGGGCGCCCTCGGAAATTATCGGAGCCTATCCCTCCCCCTCCCCGTCGCTCAACAACACTTTTCGCTGACGGCTCCCTCATGTTGGTTTGGCGCCCTGTTAAGGGCTTGCCTCCCTTCCCCTCCCCTTGACGGATTTATAAACACGCCACTGAGCTAAGTGAACTTACAGGATGACAAACTTGCCAGTTGTGGCACATTTGCAGTGTACTGTCCTTCTTGTCGGTCTTCGTATTTGTACTAGCCTGTCGGTTTGGCCTTGGTGCCACTCGTTCGCTTAGTCACTCGGTACGGTGGTAAAAAGATGTATATTTCGTCAACCTAGAGGTGGGCTGGGCGAGTTTGATAACGCCCTTCGGCGGAGTAGAGCGCCGACGTTCCCTGACCGCTCTATAAAAACCTGCCCCTGCTGTGTGTTTCCACCGGGATCGCCGTCACCACAGTACACATATGACATACAGAGTGCCCAAAAATCACTCGAACATTGCTCTTAGACGTATAAAATAAAGAAGTCAGCTATACTTTTTGTCTTTTATTTTATCAAAGAATAGTGTTATTTCAATATATAAAAAACTTCG
Organism: Semibalanus balanoides; assembly: GCA_014673585.1. Classification (NCBI taxonomy): domain Eukaryota; kingdom Metazoa; phylum Arthropoda; class Thecostraca; order Balanomorpha; family Balanidae; genus Semibalanus; species Semibalanus balanoides. Next base: position 569 of record VOPJ01001765.1, on the reverse strand, counting down.
GTTATGAATGATATATTTGTTCACATTTGTCCCACCGAAGTGCTAATTGATTAAATTGCATACGTATCCAAAGACAATACAATCATCACAATCATCATCGATACGAACATCACCGCACAATTTAGGGCGTTTCATTTTATATAAGCAAATTTTCAAATGCAACATTTGCCACGGGATCATCTATCATATAGTGACGCATGATGAGCAGACTCCAAATTTAAAATTTCACACAAATCGAAGAATATTTAGAGGTCCCGGGAGTTCGTCAAAGTTTATTATATCTTACCCAGCCAGCACTTTGTTGGGATACCGGTGTCTACGTTTTAAAAACTTACTTTACTTTACAAATTATCATATTTTCAACATTGTCTACGTCAGATCGCTAAACAATTGAACGGATTGAGGTTTATTATATAAACAAAACAAATTATTCACGAACTACGGAACGATAATGATGTAGGCATTAACCATAGGAGTAACTGCAAGGCCGAAGTGAATGACACTTCTGCGGAATCATCGAAAGAGGCGTCTCTGGAACTGCTGAGTACATCTCGCATGTTGTCGCCTCC
>VOPJ01001763.1:0-15172 GCA_014673585.1 Semibalanus balanoides | reverse complement strand
TTTTTTCGATTTTTTCGACTTTAAAATAAAGTATAAAGTATAATTTCGAACCTTGTTCGCTTTAGTATTAAGGTAGGGGTCATTCAACTTGCATATTAAAACAGTTGGTTTTTCATTACTTCGTTTGAAAGTGTATACAGACAGAGTGTCACGCTCATAGTCAGTAATTGTTTTCTTGGGATGGTGATGGCAAGCTATCTAGATAGATATATATAATCGATTTGTGTTATGTGATCATGAGCTTATGGTACCGTGCTCGAAAATTCATACAAACATTAAATATAAAATAATTTAAAACACAATTTTTGTAAGGAGGTCAATCAAAAAAGCTTTAAAGTACGAACTATTTCAATGCCTTACATAACCACAGCGTTAAAAAGACTGAAAGTTGCTTAAGTCCGTTACTCCGCTACCTTAGTGAAACCCTCGCCAGTGCATGGGTGCTGGATACTATCCCTATCCTCTTTTTTCATGAATAACTTGCATGTTTATCAACTGATTGTGATGACTCGTTCAGTAGTTATCCTACTTAATAACAATTTGCCACGTACTCCGACAATTTCAATGTTTCTCAAGGTTGTGTCAGACGCAAATGGCGTCCCGTTGTATCGATGCTTGTAACTCGTGCACTTTCCGAGTGTTTATTGTTCAGGAACATATGAACAAGTGTTACAGATGACATTTATGGTTTCCACTGAGATCATGACCTCGGTTGACCATTTCAGAGGTCAACCGAGGCCACTGACCTCCGATGACCGCCAATGACCTGATATAAATTTTTGGCCTCTGGTAGTTTCTAAAGGATTTGGTGGCACTGATTTCCAATTTGGCATCCATTTTTACATAATAATATGTTCCACTGGAGTCATGTTCTTACACAAGTCAACCGAGTTCACTGACCTCAGACGACCTAAGATGAGATTCGTTGGGTAAGAGATCGGTTTTATATGCTCTATTTTTCAGCTATTGGTACTGTCCTTTTCACACCGACCCATTATATCGACACAAAGTAAAGGATGTAACGGAGTAACTGACTTGGTTATAAAGTAACGGAATTCAGAATCACTGGAATGAATCGATAGTCCGCGGATTCCCTATGATAATTCGCGGATATCCAGCAACTCCACAGGCAATCCGCGGACTACCTGAAGACTCATGTGAATGGAGTATATGCACGTTGTGAGAAAAATACACCAAACGAAAGAGGAAATATTTGCTAGTTCTTAAAATAATAATATTTTTCATAATTACTCCCTTCTTTCTTAGCAATAAGCAAACTTAATTTGGCGAAGCAAGAAGAGCGTTTACCGTACTTGAAATGGTGACGTCACAGGCTAGTGAGTAGTGACTTCGCTAATGCTAAGAGATAGCGGAATTTATTTTGAGCCTCGATTTGTGGGAATGCTTATAGTTTCGTATAAAAAACATGTGGTTAAGTAAAACTAGATGGCATATTTTCATTTGGTGCCACTTTTGCTGCATATAATGTGAAGGAGCTATCAGGAAAAGCAAAACTTGTTAGGCTACTAAATAAAATAAGCGTTTGTTACATGCACAAATTACCTAGCGACAAAATTAAAACAAAGAAGAAAGCAAGAAAGAAACTTTTATACACAAATAAATTAGTCAAAAATGAAACCTATTGCAAGTTAAAAACGCAGAACTCGTATTGTTAGAATAAAAACCAAAACTCATTAACACAGGTATCAGTGGATATAATTTTAGTATAGCCCAGAAGTGATGTCAGTTATCTTGTAGTTTGAATGGATTATCCATTAAAGAAGTGAACTAAAATGGAAAAATGTTAATATATGTTGGAGCGTAATCCAGTGATTTTTTACGGCCAAAATGACAGCAGGTACTTCATAATCGTTGATCCTGATGAAGCTTCCCCATCTCTCAAACATAAGCGAGCGTGGAAGTGATGTAGCCTGTGACGTCACGCCGCCTGAAAGCGTGTCTCCGTGTACGTTTAACGGCAAGTGGGCAGTTTGCCAGGCCCGCACTTAAAATTAATGTTTTAAGCATTCTAGGTCTCAGATAAAACAATTAATAAGTTACCAGCATGATCAGGAAAAAGATACTCTTCTCTGACACAGAATTTCAAATATTTCGGTTGACCTGCAATACTCCATTCGTGAATGAGCGGCCGTTGTTCCGCGGATTCACAAGACGTTGTTAGTTGAGTCCACGGACCGCCTTGGTATCCGCGCAGACGGCCCAGGAGTCCGCGGATTACGAGTTTCACGAGCACACTGTAAACATAAACATTGTGTGTAACCATAACCAACAGGCCTGGAGTTCAGTGTTGATATTTGCTAGGATAGGTGTTTGACACGATCTGCTTGAACGTTTAGTTGGTGTGCTATTTTGTCCAGTGTACCTTTTTGAGCCGGACAGTGGACAGTGGCCACTGGCCACTGTTCAAACAGCTGTATGTTGTACGCTTCAATGTTCATTGCTCAGGACAACTGTATAAATCAAGACGGAGGCGTACTCGCACTGACGCATTCAACGTGCACTTGTCAACGGAATGATGGAGTGCCTTTAGAAGCGTTTCACGTGATGACCAGCGCTGGACAGTACTGACCATGCTAACGTTGTAGCTGGTCTGAGTTTGTCCTTCGGGCCAGGGAGGACAGTGTGGACGATGGCCATGAGATAAGAGCACGCCAATAAAACTTGCTGAGAAGCCCAGCGTCCGTGATACGCCGTCCTCATGTCAGTTACCCGGCCAGGCCTTATATGTCGCTCTGATGAATCGCTACGCAATTTGAATATGCTGCTCCCTTGATGCTCTAAGCACCTTTGCACCAATTCCACAGCAAGCTGCAGCGCGTGTTTATATGTTTGAATTTTGGAAAATAAAATGATGATGATGATGATGGTTCACGTCACGCATTGGCTTTGGTCGTCCCTCGAACGCTGCTACCACACACGCCACCTTTTTGATAGATCGGTGTTTGTGTGTGAGGGGAGATTCTTCTACTTGAAGTGTGCTGTTCCTTTAGGTGACTAACAAGCATTCCACGATGCACGACTAAGTCACGGCGTTAAAACTGTTACTGGTGGGTCATAAAGTGTCAAATTAACCACGCGGTCATCCGCACAGCAGTGTTCTCCGTGATCTGCATCGATGCGTACTGCTGACTGTAATACAATGTAGTTGTATGTCTAGGACCAGCGCCTTGACGTTTGTTCTGCCGTGATTCTGCCCCCTGTTCTGCCGTGATTCTGACCCCTGTTCTGCCCTGTGGATTCTGACCCCTGTTCTGCCGTCGTGACTCGGCCCCCTGGGTCTGCCGTGACTCTGACCCTGTGTCTGCCGTGACTCTGCCCCCTGTTCTGCCGTGACCTCTGCCCCCTGTTCTGCCGTGATTCTAGCCCCCTGTTCTGCCGTGACTCTGCCCCCTTGTCTGCCGTGACTTCTCCCCTGTTCTGCCTGATTTTGCCGCTGTTCTGCCGTGACTCTTGCCCCCTGTTCTGTCGTGATTCTGCCCCTGTTCTGCCGTGACTCTGACCCTGTTCTTGCCGGATTTCTGACCCCTGTTTTTCCGTGACTCTGCCCCCTGTTCTGCCGTGATTCTGTCCCCGTTCTGCCCGTGATTCTTGCCCCTGTTCTGCCCGTGATTTCTGTCCCCTGTTCTGCCAGTGGACTCTGCCCCCTGTTTGCCGTGGACTCTGCCCCTGTTCGGCGTGATTCTGCCCCCTGTTCTGCCGTGACTCGCCCCCTGTTGCCGTGACTCTGCCCCTCCTATTTGCCATGTCTCTGTGCCATCTGATCCTGCTGACTCTGAACCTGTTCTGCCGTGACTCTGACCACCGTACTGTCCCGCGCGTGACCTGGCCCTCTCTTTCGTCAGGTACGGCTTCCACACGACCAACAACTCGTACTACCTCTGCCACGAGCCGGATGTGGTGCAGCGCATGTTTGAGCGCATCCGCAGCCTCGGCGGCGGCCCGGGCAAGGTTAGTCGGCGGTCTGACCTCGAGGTCACCGCCCCCGCTGGCCGTTTCACCACCCCCCCCTCCCTCGGTGGGGAGATAATCGGAGATCCGGCAGCGGCCCTCTCCCCATACACCTGCCCAAATTAGCAGCCCCACTGGTCTGAAACTCTGCGGGCGTCTCATACCGACATTTCAGGCCACTCCAGTGAGCACCTGACCTTCCCTCGGGCATTCTACGAGCCGTTGTTGGTCTCAGTTTCAGGTAGTCTCACGGCGTTCAGGCTCTGATACAATGATGCATGCATGGTTAGTGCGGCAGTTTCGTTTTATGACATGTGCTATGTCCACGCCCTTTAGTCGTTACGCATGAATGGCTTTTCCGTGTTACGTAACTTGTAGGGTTATGTAACTCGTAGGGTTATTGAACTCGTAGGGTTATGTAGTGCTGCTCGTAGTACGTTCTTCTACGATCTACATCTCTGCGTTTACATGGCAAACGTGATGCCCTCTCATCCTATGCATTATGCATTAAATGCTGTCTCCAGGAGGCTAGTTAACCCAGCATTGGCAGGGGTCTCAGCCGAACGCCATTGGCGGGGGGGCGTTTTTCGCCCCCTCGTTATCTTCCGAACCAGTAAGCGCAGCGAGACGCGCAAGACGGCAATCGAAAGCTCTCAATGAGACCACTTTATAGCGTATGTGAAATTGTATAAATCAGTTTATAGTCGGGTCACAGTCAGGTCAAAGGTCAAATGTTAGATATTTGAGTTTTCGGGCCATACTTTCCATCCAAAGCCGTATATTGAGACTATTATCGCACAAAGTGCTCTCAAATGTATGATGCATCTCCCGTACAAGCAAAAGTGAAATTGTAAGCAAAGGTCAAGGTCAAATATCAGGTCACTTTTGGCAAGAGGTCGTGCGACACATGTTTTATGGGTTAGTTTACACATATAACTCGATTGTAGCAACCATTTGCACATCTGACTCGATATAAGCGTCAAGGTCCAGGTCGTCAAAAGATGGTTCCGAGAATATTAACTCACTATAATCACTGCGATATTTAAAGTGTGGAATAGATCGCAGACTTTATCATACCTTAAAACCTAGTGACAGATACAAAGTTAGTGAGTATATAAACAATAATTTATAGTTTTATAGCAATACAGTGTTACCTTTATTTTAATGTATCTGGTAGGAAAAGCCCCACAAACGTGTTGAAAAAAATGGTGTCATGAAGTACACATACTTAGGGAGCAATCAGTGATTCAAAAATACAGATATTGCTTTGTAATTTGGTTCGAGTATTTTATATATGTGATTCTCTTACATATCTTCTTTTTTAATATAAAAAAATGTTTTGGGGATCAAAATCCCAAATTAACAAAATCCGAGGTTCCCATCTTCTACCCCTTGTCATTTGCTATCTTTTGACGTTTTTGTATTGCATTTTGCTTAAGTAATGGTATTTGTACAGCTTGTAAGGGATCATAAGACCTTATTCCACTTTATTGAAGGTGACAATGTAGTTTGGTACACGAGGCTAAGTTATATTGCATATTTTAGTAATTAAACTTAAAAATGTCTCTAAGTATAAAGAGTATTCTTCATGGCTCCGAGTGGAAGATAAGGATATCTTTTTCAAGCGGGTGACTGAAAAACCGAGCGACGAAGGAGCGAGGTTTTCGTCAGGAAACACGCGCGGAAAAGATTTCCTATTCTTCCACGAGAAAACTATGAAGAATGCTTTATAGGTAGAGTTTGGTTTAGAGTAAGTTTATTCAGCTTCAGTTAGTTCATGTACTGATTTTCGTCGAAGACGCGTGTACCTTATCTTGCATCTCAGAGGGAATGCAAATACAACACATTGATTTTCACTTTTTCCAGTTGAACCGGATTAAAACATTTATTTTATCTGCATCTTCCGAGAGTGCAAGATAAAAATATTCCTGCACTGCAGACCCAATGGAAAATCAAACTCTACTAGAAAGATACTAAAATCATGTTCAAACTTCGTTTGCGTTCCACGCAAAGTGCTTGTATTTGATCGGCGAGCTGCCATGGTCAGAGCCGTAGAAATAAAACATGTCAACCCGTGTCTTTTCTTCCGTATCTCTTGCAATGATTATGGGTCCCAAATAGCGGAAAAAGACAACATTTGGTTCTTCACTGGTTGCTACATTACTCAATCTATGCAAATAAGATATAATGTAATTCTTAATGACTCGGGCATCCACGCATCATTCCAATAATAGTTGATTTCAAACGCCACGATCCAGAGGTTGAAGGGCTGACCACCGGCCGACCATTCTAAGCACTCAAAATAACAATGAAAGGTATGCAGACATAATTACTTTGGTAACGTCATAGGAAATCAGTTGAATATGATGACTTAGAAAACCATTTGTATTATAGGCGATATGATTCGGCTGATAACCGGTATGCATCGTCCTGCTTCAACTTCCGGATCGATGTTCCTGGGTCTGTTTATAATTTAGTAGCCGTGTTGGGAAACATTTCGACGATTGCAGCGCACATGATTGGCAATTGCCACCAACTTTGTTTACACTGTGTGTTTACATCACATGTTTACACTGTGCATTGCTTGTATTCAGAGCGCAATATATGCCTCACTTTGCATTTAGAGCGAGATAATTTCTTCTTTTGCTTTTGGACCAGAATTTAGTTGGGGACACTGTAGGGAAATGCTCCAAAAATAGAGCGCTCTAAAAATAGCACCGATGTCGTCAGAGCCTGACATAGACATCCGTGTTAAAGCTTTAAAATAAGAGCATCTTTATGAACACTTTTTACAAAAACTACTTGCAATAAATTGTAGCAAAATGTCAGAAACCAAGGAAGCAATACAAGATACAAAAATGATCAACGATCATGTTTTTTTTCGTGTAAAAGCCTTAACAAACTTAGATGCTCGTAGAAAATATAACTTGAATTTCAAATTTATGGAAAATAATGTTCAAATTGATATTCAACAATCTTAACTAAGCTTCACTGTTAAGTTTGGTCCTCTATTTTTTTTCAAATCATTTGGTTCATTACTTACAAAGGATCTGATGTGTTTTTCAAAATAATTATGACAATTATATTTTCACAACACGTTACTCGCTTTATTTATTGAGCGTTTCAGCACCAGGCAACGGCAGGTAATAGAAAATAGAACAGGGATCTAGACTGTTTCCTGCCAGTGACATATCGATAAATTGAACGTGACCAATCTATAAGCAAAGTTTGAAGTATTTCCTCGTCATATATGCCATATATGGGTCGTCAAGTGGTCGCAGTGCTACGCAACAGCCGCTTAAAAAAGGCCCTTTTTTCGCGACCGCTTACAATGCATCAAACTCTAAAATTAGAGCACTCTATTTTTGGAACATTTCCCTACAGTGTCACCAACTGAATTGCTAGTGCTGATATAATCTGAATGTAATTACTAACAAAAGCTTATCAAATAGCTTTATAAATATACAGAATTCGTGAAAAGTGGGTTAATAACGTTCGATAAATATTGTTGCATCGCTTCCATCATCCAGAAAATTATTAGAAGACATTCGAGGTCTTATGATCCCTTTAAAGGCATGACGATGCATTGTGTCATAGATAACATGAACTACCTGTTATCTGTGATTGTGCATATTCCTCTGGAGCGGTATATGCTCTACTACAGTTTTCGCCCTGACTGACAGGGGATGCTACCGACTAGTGGTGTCATAGATAACAGTAGACCTGGAGTTGACACGAAAATCGGGCCGTTGCAGTAAGGGTCGAAAATGTATTGCTCCGATGCTAATGAAAGTTTTGCCGACGTAAATTATACCGACCGAAATTGGTGTTACAGCGTTTTAATAAAGCTGTTACTTTAACCTTGATGTTCATAAATATGAATAAATTTTTGAAAGGTATTTGTTAGAATTGATTGCGCTTTTCAGCTATATAATTGTGTAGCGTCTAACGCTCTCCGATGTTGACGGTATAGCGGTGCAATCATAAAAGTCTTCTAAATAGTTATTATTTATATCACAGGAGTATTTTGGCAATGAGATATTAACATGAAACCCTAGACTTCACATGGATTATAAAGACGGTACACTTCTCTTCAAAATTAGGGTTGTTTTATCTATTCACGTCCTATAGGTTTGGAGCAGTAACATTAATCGGGAAAGACGAAATAAAAACACGAATTTGCGTTTGTGTAGCGATTGATTTTCCACTCACCACGCGCCTTTCTCAGACTTACACTGCATACGCAAGCCCGTTAATTTCTCCACACGGCTGTGTTCGTCGCATGCTGATCAGACTCCTGGTTGCCGACATATTGATCTGGGATGGCATCCATGTTTTGCGATTTATCGAGGCTATAATTACATTTTGGCCCCTTATTGCAGTGACCTTATTTCGTGTCAAATCCAGGTCTACTGTTATCTATGGTGGTGTCAATCGGTTACCAAAATGACCGAAAAGTGTCCAAAAACGTCCTGTGTCCGTGTCCTCATCCTGTACTCCTGAGGACGTCTAGAGGACGCGGGCGGCAACGTAATTTTTGGTTGATTGGCATTTGGCAAACAGTTGTGCTAACCGAAATTTTGGTATCCAAAAAAATAGATTGTGACCGATTTGGTAATCGGTCGGCCGGACTCTTTTCGGTCATTTTGGTCACAGGTCGGCACCATTACTACCGACTATTTGTGGCGGGGATCTCGGCGTTCAGTGCCCACAGAGAAGAGATATGTTCTCTCCTCTGTTACACGCGTCATTTAATGTTGAGCTCCTTATAGTGGACGCGCCTATTGACCCTCTCGAAGGAGATTCCAGATCTATGGCTATATACTGCCGCTATCTCTCTCCCCCCCCGCCCCTGCCAGTGACTTCGACCAGGGTCCGTTTCCGAGGACCTGCGGTTGGTTGGGAGCGTCGTTTGCGACCGCGGAAGTCAGGTTGGCGGCCGGACAGACCCTACGACTGTAGGCATATCATTGGCTATCACAACATGGCCGCCACCCGCCCCCTGCGATGTGATGTATGCGAGGTTGTCCTCGGGTCAGTGGGTGCTGTGCAGCCGACTCCGTCCTGTGCATGCCATGTGCACACCGCTGTGGGACGCGTCTAGTGTGTCGGCCGGTATAGTGTTGAAACGGATTGCGGGGGCGTTTGTATCAGATGCGCGGTTGGCGATGGTATGGCGATGGATGTTGGAAGCGTAATCGTTCTGCTCCGAGTCGATGGGTCCCGGGTTCGAGTCTGGGCGGGGTTACTCGGTTTTTCCCCCGCCTGAGTCGGAGTGAGAGACTCTGACGACCAGTGATGACGGTCACGTAGTCGTTAAGCCACAGGAGACCTTTGTCGCCGGCGACCACAGTGTCGATGCGGCTGGGTGTCATAGTGTGGTGTTGGTGGCGGGTGTGGGTGGGACGCAGTGTGGTGGGTCATAGTGTGGTGTTGGTGGCGGGTGTGGGTGGGACGCGTATGACCCGTGCTGCGCTTCTCGCCAGTTTCCGCACCTGGCGTTTGATAACAGACGGGGTTAACCAGGTCGACCAGGTCGGAAGACTCGCCACGACGTCCGACTGATCAGCGGCGGCTGCCTCGTCGGCCAGACAATCAGCAGTTTGAGCTCTTATATAAGCTAAAGCTCTTATATAAGCTAAAGCTGGGTAGAAATGCGGTCAAGACATCATCCTGTGTGGAGTACGTAACGGTGCGTCCTTGTTCCCAGGTGAAATGCGGCCGAGACGGCGCCGTTCTGTGTGTTGAAGCTCAGTGGCAGTGGGCTGCAGTCCGGTCGACGGCGGCCGTTCTGTGTGTTGAAGCTCAGTGGCAGTGGGCTGCAGTCCGGTCGACGTGATGAGCTGTATGGTGTTTAAATACTACCCTGCGTCTATAATGAGTCTGTGTCATGGCACATATCCATCTGGTTCAGTTCAGTTAGCATAGGATGGTTGGCGTCCGTCTGGATCAAACTGGTTTCATCTGGCTCAGTTCAGTTAGCATATGACGGTTGGTTCAGTTAGCATATGACGGTTGGCGTCCGTCTAGATCAAACTGGTTCCAACTTTCCATCTGGTTCAGTTCAGTTAAGCATATGACGGTTGGCGTCCTGTTCTGGATCAAACTGGTTCCAACTTCCATCTGGTTCACTTCTATCTGGTTCAGTTCAGTTAGCATAGGATGGTTGGCGTCCGTCTGGATCAAACTGGTTCCATCTGGTTCAGTTCAGTTGGCATAGGACGGTTGGCGTCCGTCTGGATCAAGCTGGTTCCATCTGGTTCAGGTCAGTTGGCATAGGATGGTTGGCGTCCGTCTGGATCAAGCTGGTTCCATCTGGTTCAGTTCAGTTAGCATAGGATGGTTGGCGTCCGTCTGGATCAAACTCTATATTTGCGCCGAGCTGTGCGGACTGCGGTGCTGTGTCCCGGGGTTTTCGCGTCACTGTCGGTTCCCTCTGTTCTGTTCTGTTCTGTTCTGCTGGTCTGTTCTCAGCCTCAGCCGTGTTCCGACCCGTGGATGTGTCTGCAGCGTGTTCTGGAGCTCGACCCGACCTTCGCTGACATTGACATCGCGTCTGCTTAACAATTCGCTGGCATTGTTTTCGCGTCTGCTTAACAATGGTGGCGGGCCTCTAAGACACCCGGGGACAGCGGAGGCAGGAGGCCCCGGTTTCGTTGGCATGTTCAGGTGCTACTTCGGGGCCTCGTCCTGCATGCAGTGCTGATGAGTTCTGCTGATTATGTGACTGCTTCGGTCAGCGGCCATGATGTGCATTAAATAGCAGCACACCCCTGATCTGTTGTCATAAAATCCCCATGATGGGATCGTATTCAGAATGGTAATTTATTTCGCAGCGGAACATGAGAAGGTTGGGTTGTCCATACGATTATGTAACCTCGGTTATGTTAGCGATAGCCAAGCTGAGTTGACACTCTTTGCCACCGTGTTTTACCAACTGTATTTTTATCATCATTGTGTGTTGTATTTCTCTTTTTTTCCGCACGGTATTTCATTTGTTTAACGACGTGGATACCACAAAATCCATACTATGGAGGGTCCTAATACATGCATCTGTATCTGTATCTGTACCTTATGATATTGAGTTTTTCATTTCATTTTTTATTTTGATATGCAACACCATAGGCCCGGAAACAGGAGGTAGAGGAGGCACTTGCTTCCACCCCAACTTTGGCGAGGCTGATCTTAACGTTTCGTAGAAAGTATATAATTTTGTCATATAAGACATCGAAAGTGTTACTTGTTTTACACAATTCTGCAAACATCACACTTCTACTCAGGTTTATATTAATTTTTCCCTTTGTCAACGAGGTTCTGCACAATAAACCTGATACGAATAACCGGGGGCATCGCCACCGGAGGGATCCCCAGGATGGCTTTGTCCCCCCCCCTTAGCATGATTTGAACATCAGCCCTAAGGAAGTGGGGGGGGGGGGCAAACACCTAGCTGCTCCCCAAATACCTGGCTGGCCCCACTCATAATTTTGTGATGACGCTCCGGCGAAAAACGTTACTTTGGCAGCAATCATGACGGAAGTGTTTCCAAAGAATTTGATTGGGCAAGTTGTGAGATTCAGAGCTGGATAATTGCATTTATCAACTTCTTAGGTTCCTAGCTGGAGAATCTATTATTTAATCCTCGCCCGGGTAGGGCAAATTCATTGCGTGTCCGGGTAGGGGTACGACCCCCTGGCGTTTCGCCCCTAATTAGTGAAACATATAGCTATGTCAAATGGCTCCAATATTTGAAATCGGCGTCAAAAACTGTTCTAAAAGCGGCCAGAAGCCCAAAAAGTCATCGGAGGTCAGTGACCTCGGTTGACCTCAGAAAAGGTCAGTCGAGGTCACATCTCAGCAGAAGACACACCGTCCCTTGAAAACACCTTTGCATTTTGCTCTCTGAACGTCAAAACTCGGAAACTAAACATGTAACAAGGATCGATACTACGGGACGCCAGTTTCGCCTGACATGACATTGAGAAACAGGTTATAGGTCACGAGTCATGAAAGTTGGAAGTTCGAAATTTTCAGAGTATTTGTCAAATTGTTCAAAAGTAGGGTACTGAAAGTTGCATTGCGATCGGTTACAAACTACGTTAGCTATTTGGGAAAAACTGAGGGGGTGGCATCCACCCTCCCCCTACCCGGGCGAGGGTTAACGTTAAAATACCTTCAAATTGAGCAAGTTTTGTGTCGAATACAACGTTGGGGGTCCAAAAACAATAATGTTGGGCAATTATTAACATAGCAACTTTTGTCTGTTTGACGCGTCATTGTTCAAGGACGGATCCGGGACGGATTTGGATGTAGGTATTTTCGACAATATCCCTTGCACGCTTCCGTTAACTTGCGTTAATCACTGGTCGTATTTTGCTTCATAGTGCATTGATACTTGATAGTTAATACATAATGTAAAACAGTATTGCCTTAGTGGTAGTTACTAAGATCTTTTTTATAAATCAAAGTGGAGAGAGTTGACAGTCGCCCCAAGGCGGGGGCAGCCATTATTGGAGTGAGCTAAGCACCTACCTATAACACATATTTTGTTAGTCTTCAGAAGGAGGACTTACAGGAATTTTGTGAGGAGCGCTGCCATTCGCTTCTGAAGATATTTTTATGTTGCATGTAAATGTTTATCGTGTCACTTTTGCTGCGGTTTCATTGGATCATGGTCAGAGTAAACACACAAAAATTGACTGTGCTTAAATTTGAACGCAGATTTCAAAATTTGAAAACTCTGTTTTTTGGCCACAATCATTTATCAATACCAGCCAGCGCCAGCAGGGGTTACATCTGTGTCCCATTTGTCGTGGAACTTAAGCTTCTCCAAGAGGGTCTCTTACCTCAGGCGTGCAAAAAGGTCAGAAAAAACGTCTCTTGATGCAGCCAGATGGTGCCATAGGTCACGAGTGCATAAACAGCAGCAGTGCGGCTGTAGTTGACTGATATATTTAACGGACATGTCATCAGCCGTCTGACCGATCGAACGTGGCCCTCTCTCGGTCCAGACCTATTCCCCTGGACTATTGGTTCTGGTCGGTGGCGTTCACCGAATTTTCGCAAAACCCTCCTGCAACACTCCGTGAATCATGGACGCCCGTGGAGGACTTCCTTGACGGTTCTAACCGGAAGATATCAGACGTGCGGTGTGGCATATCTTTCAGAGAAGAGACATAATCTGTTTTCGCACAAAAACGGCACCAGTGTTGAAAGCGAAAATGTACCTATCCGAGATGATTATGAAAGAAAAGAAAACCCTCTCGCTTAAATATCATGGTGATATATAGTTATAACGTGGGGTAATATTTATTTTCATTTTGAAACGTTTTAAATTAACATTAATTATGAAAGACCATGTAGAACTCCAGTTTTAAGGGAAAGCCGAAATCCGCTAAAAAAAAATGGTGGCTAGTCAAAATTGGTTTCGCCCCCCAACTTTGAAATCTTTCCCGGGCCCCTGTACTCCACTGGACAACATGCGAGTTCTATGACTGCGGGTATCTGCGTGTCGTCGATCTAACAGCGGATTGACGATTAATCGGGAGCCCATCGATTCCCGAACCGGTCGTGCTGGGATTGTACCGGTGCCTCCTTTACGGAGAGCGAGCGTGGTGGGGAGGGCCCAGGGGCACCGGATACGCAGTGCATTTGTCGGAATTCTAGCATCTGCGAGTTGTTGCTTTGTGAGGAAAGTAGTGACACAAACCAAGAGAAGATGTGTCGTATAAAGTTAAATTCAGATTCGTAACTTACAACAGATAGTTTTGTCATCAAAAGATGACCCGTACATCTCAGGCTCTTTCTTATTTTGTTGTTTTTTAGATGAAAAAAGACGTCAAGAATTTTGACGTGTTTCTGATAAAAATACGTTATTGATTCAAACGTTTTTTTATATTCTTGTCTTCAGATAAGCAAAACCAAGCTCCGAAAATTGTTTGAGCCGAACGGATGAAATGTGCCTGTTTGGTGGGACTTGTGCGTTTGTTGGTCGCTGTGCGCCGCTGAGCCGCTGACACTGACATCCCTGCTCGGGTGGCAGGGACAATAGGCGTGCGGTTGGTGATGTCACCGGTGACCGGTGATGTCACTGGTGACCGACGTGACGACTGGCGGTGATGATATACGATACCCCGGCCACTCTGCCGTGTGAGTGGCACCGGCTAGCCTCAGACGGGCAGGCGAGGCGAACATCTGCATTTTATAGTCCTAATGATATGGGTGCATTGCTCCTTTAAACAAGGACAGGGGCGGATCCAGGGGGTAGCCGCAGCCCCCCCCCCCCCCCAGAACGCCAGAAGGGCGCCCACGGGCTGTCCGTCGCCGGGCGCCTGGCGGCGCCCGGCGATGGACATTGGACTGCCCGTGAACACTCAGCGTTCCTATTATGACTACGGGCGCCCCTCAGATCACTTTGGCGCCCCTATCAGAATTACAGAGCGCCCCTCAGACCACTTAATGTCCCTTAGGCGCCCCTGGATTGTTAAAAGGTGACCCTAAATTGGCGTGCGACCCCCCTTCTAAAAAGTCCTGGATCCGTCCTTGTACAAGGACTCTAGTCATCGAGCCGTGCCTTCAAGCAGCGATAGGTTGGAGCGAGCGGTGCCATAAAACAGACGGTTACGATGGGCGCTGCTTCTTAGGCGGACAGCGACCTTCTGGCAGGGGGGGGGGGCTGATGGGTGCAGCTGATTACGGGAGGCGCTGTGGTCGTAAACGGCACCGACGCACTCTGCGATGTGCCGTGGGGCACGGCTGGGTATTACTTGAGCAACCGCTGCGGCGTAGTACGCTAATTTGGGAACATTTGGTGTGGGCATGAGGACGACGCCGGGCTCGGCTTCGACGTCACGAAGCCACACTTTTCCTGCAGTTAGTTCGGCTTCGGCGGCATGTGTCTAAAAACGGCCATGTCCGGCTCTGACCGATTTGCTGCCGGTTTGGGAAATCGTGGTATTATCACTGGCTGATGTGTGTCTCCTTCTGACGGCGGAATATTTGGACGGGAGGAGGGTATTTATGAACCCCGCCTGGGAGCATGACTTTCGTGGTATGTTTATGCCCCGCTGCAGGGGATGAACGCATGCTCCGACCCCCAGGATCTCCAGCCCTGCTGGTTACATAACGTGTTACATAAGAACGGACGATCACGCCGATTGCACAGTGATCGGCGATGGCTTTGTTCCCGCTGCGTGCAGGACGCAGG